>PVKS010004720.1:0-90823 GCA_004027875.1 Aplodontia rufa
TTCACTGGTATTTTGTGCATCCTAATCTTGCACCAAAGAAAGTTTAGCAATAAATGTTTTTGAGTAATACATTTTAAAAAATCACAGCTTTAGGGCTGGAGCGGTGGCTTGGCAGTTACGGCGCTTGCTCGGCATGCACAAGTACACGGGTTCAAACTCCAGCACCACGTACACAACTAAGTGTCAAAGCAATGAAAGCCTTGTGAAAAATTTTAAAAAAATTGATTCTCTGCCTCCCCCCTTCTTTTTCTCTCTCTGTTCTCTGTCTTTCTCGCTCTCTCGCCCTCTCTCTCTCTCTCTCTAAAAAGCACAGCTTTACATAATAATTGCATGTTACTTTTTTGCAAAAAAAAAAAAAAGCATATAACTTGCAATAATTATGTGGTGAAATGAAGTACTTTGTGCCTGGGCTTTCTCACCTGTTCAAAGGGACTGGCATCAGTGCCTAACTAACATGGTGTGGTCATCGTCTGATAGATGGGTGACACTGCCACCTCCCCCTAGTAGTCTTAGGGTCAGACCTGGGTTGCCCAAAGGAAGAGCAGAAATAAAGGAGAAGGCACTTCATTCACGTAAGGGGGCCTCAGGTCAGGCCATTGTCTCTACACATTCAGGAAACTGCTCTAGGTTCTCAGCTTAGCTCCCCTGGATCACCTTTAAATATAAAAATGCCTAGACTGCATCCCAGACCAAGTAAATAAACACTCAAGGGCCTGAGCCCAGATGTCAGTGTCTTCTAACTCCTCATGCAGACTGTTCTAGAGCAACTGCAGGCTTCATGCCATGGACCAGCTTCCCGTGGTGCTCCAAAGTGCTGGCCTTCAGAATTAGACGCATGTGGCTTTGGGACCTAACTCTGCTGCTTATTTGCTGTGGACCTTGGGCTTCAATTTCTAAATCGATAAAAGGGGACCATGATCCTTACCTCAGGAAGCTTCTGAAAAGGTGAAATGAAAAAAATGTAAAGTGAAGTACGAGTTTTCAAAACAGTACCTACTGCTACTGAAAGAGGTCTTGCTTGAGAATCACTACATTTAATGTGTCTCCCCTCTGATTCCACGCTATTCTCTACCATATTACTTTTTTTGCTTCTTATGCTCTGTTTCCATATAAGAGGGTCAAAAATAATTTTTGCTAATTTATTGTAATACATTGCTATTACAACAGGGATCTGGTGTGTCCTCAGCACCGAGAGCAGTGCCTGGTCGGCCTTCTGTGTGTGCCTCACTGAATGAATACAGGAGGAATCTTACCTAGTTTGGAAAGTTTGATCCTGATAGTCTTCCTTTTGGTTCACTTGGGAGTTTTTAACTATTGAGTTCCCATTAAAAGAGATGATTGATTGCTACTGAAAAAATTAAAAAAAAAACCCAAAAATCAAACAAACAAAAACAAAACAAAGGAAAGAAAACACTTCTAGAAACTTGTGGTTAGTGGTAGAGCATAGTTCTGGAGGGAACCCTGGGAAAGGCTGGCTTCTCTGGGCTCTTCTTTTTCTGCCCTGGAGGAGGGAGAGTACACACCTGCTTTTCTTTTTCTCCCTGACTGACTACAAGACAGGGAGATTTGGAGAAGTTGCCCTCCTCCCCGCAAAATGAACTCTGTTCAGGGTCATAGGGAGGAGGGGTGAGAAGCAAGCATTGTCTCTCTCATCCTCCATCTCTTCCACCTGTCGCCCTAGGAGCCCGCCTATGTCCTTAACCCTTGGGTTTTTCACTGCAGACAAGACTCTGAAAGAGGAGGAAGGGCTTCCGGGCAGTTTTTGGAAATACTTAAAGATACAACTTGCAAGTCTGCACTCGTTGGCGAACTCTGGTAGGTTGTTTTTCTATTCAATTTAATCCTAAAAGAAAGTTCGGAGGACGTCAATACTAGTGGATAACCACACTTTGAATGGGGCCTCCATCAGGGGTCCTGGGGCCAGAAATCTGGGTGGTAGACCATGGTGCTTAGCTGATCCTACAGACTGAAGCTCTAAGACAGCACTCTCCCAGTGAAGTACAACCCTTTCAATTTTACAAATGTGGGAACTGAGGTTCATAGAGTGAAAACCACATTTGCCTACTCTGCTAGCTAGTTACTGTGAACCCAAGACTGGACCATCATTCTCTCATCCTGGTTCATTCAATGGTCTATGATACGTTCTGTCCTCTTTGTTTACAAAGAAAACAGTATGACCATAGAGTTTGATTTGTTGATTGAACCACACCAAGTAAAGGGCCCAGACCTTCCAAAACCTCAAGTTGTGAAGTAAGGTCAAAGTACGAGAGTTTGAACAAAGTGCAGTGCCCAGATGAGTGAGTAGCTGAATCTTGAAGTGAATTTCCTGCCAACTCTAGTGGCAGTCTTTATTTTATTATTATTTTTTTTAAATTTATTTTTCCTCCAATGAGCATTCTAGGTTGCGTGGGAAAACATAGTTTATCATTGTTATTTTTCCCCTGTTGCCTGGAGCCATACTCAGGTAAGATGAGTTTGTACTTGTGAGAAACTCAATAGAATCTTAAATATTTCATTTGGATGACTCTCTAGGAGGGGTGGGACTTGAGCTGGGATGTGATAAAGATAATGTGAGCTAAACCCGGTTAGTGTTGGTGGTCTGTGCTATGATTCCTTTACCTCACACTTCAACACCTATATTTGCTGGTTTTTCAGTTCAGTCACTTTTTCTGGATAAAAAATGTAGCATCATGGGGTTGGAGCAATGGCTCAGTGGTTGGAGCGCTTGCCTGGCATGTGCCAGGACCTGGGTTCAAATCCCAGCAACACATATACAACTAAGTGTCGGAGAAACAAAGGCCAGATGGAAAACTAAATAAAATTGATTCTTGCTGTCTCTCTCTCTCACTCTCTTTCTCTCTCTCTTAAAAAAAAAAAGTACCATCTTCTTGGTCACCCATGCATTATGTAGTATGCAGTAGTTGTTTTATTTAGTATATTTACAAAGTGCTCTGGAATCATTTTGTTTACCAAGATACCACAGAGAACATTGAAACAGGCTCAGAGACAGTGAAAATTGTAACACAGCAATTTGTCATTCCTAATCAACACAGAATTCAAGCTGACTAAATCTATATTTAATAAGGAGCCCAGTGGATTCATGTTCAAGTCTATCAGAAAAGGGAATTTTATTGGTAAATTGTTTTTATTCCTGGAGTGAGATTATTCCTTGACTCCTCTGATTCTTGGAAAATAAAAATAACCCAAATTGACTCTAGGAAAGGAGTTAATCAAAATGGAGCCATAAATAAGGCAAAATATTGTCAAATAATTGCTTTTGAAAAAACTGCAGCCCCAGATCATTAAACTTTTTAAAAGTTTAAATGAAAATTCCCACTGTATATAAACTGTTATGAAGCAAAGGAAGAAAGGCATTGCAATTGATTTTTCAAGGCTAGCACATTCCTGATACCAAAACCCAACATCAAAATAACATAAAAAGAAAGCCACAAATCAATCTCACTTAAGAATAGTGAGAAGTAACCATTGTAAGTAAAATTCTAGTAAATTGAATATAGGAGTATATGGAAGAGAGATTTGCTATGAACAAATGTAGAACTTACTAAGCAAATTGAGAAATGTTTTATTATAAGGGATTTACTAATATAATTTTAAAAAGTATAATATGACAATCCACATAGATCCTAAAAGCATGTCCTAAAATAAAATATTTTAATGATTTTTAGAAATCATAGATACTTCTGTGATGAGTAGAGGGAATTTTCTTTAAATCAGTATAGAAAATTGAACACAAACAAGACACAATGCCTGTTGTGAGAGTGACATGGGAAAAGCCATTCTTATTAAAGTCAGGAACAAGGGAGAAGGTCTACTGTCACCACTGATATTTATTATTGTTCAAAATTCCTGTTGAATAAAATTGGTGGTAAAGAGTGAATATATTTATTGGAAAGGAATATAAAAGGTCTCATTATTTGTGGATTATAAAACTGTCTACCAATAACAAATGAGCAAGTTCAAAATATAATTAAGTAAAATTGCATTTATAAAAAATTTGTATATATTGCATTAATAGTAGAAATACCCAGCAAAATGACATTCACAATATTAATAAAATAATAATATTTAACAATAAAATACGGGGCTGGAGCGGTGGCTCGGCAGTTACAGTGCTTCTCTGGCATGCGCAAGTACACGGGTTCAAACCCCAGCACCCACATACACAACTGTCAGAGCAGCAAAATCCATGTGAAAAAACTCAATAAAAATTGATTTTCTCTCTCTCTCTCTCTCTCACTATCCTTCTCTCTTTAAAAAAAACAATAAAATATAAATTACCTGAGTAAAAGCGTATAGGACCGTTTGGATCTATTTGGGAAAAAAAACTATAAAATTTCACTGAGTGCCAAAAAAGAAATAATGAATAAAAGGGATATGTATCTGTTGATTAAATATTGCAAACTTTCACTTTTCATTTAAGCCTAAGGTAATTACAAAAAGAATCTCAATTTTAATTCTTATTTTATTTTGGAAGTAAGCTTTGACAAAATGAATCTAAAATATACCTGGAAGAAAAAATGGATAAAAATCTTTCAGAAATTTTGAGAAAGAGAAAAAGCAAGAGCATTTGTGTTGTACAATATTAAAATATTTTAATTCTAAAGTAATAAAATGATTGTATACTAGTGCAGGATTTGATAAATATCTCTGGAAAGAAATAGAGATCAGAAATTGATTTGAGAAAAGTTGGCATTACAGATAGGTAGGGAAAATAATTTCATAAAATGTTCCTCAGATTGTGGACCAACTATTTGAAAAAATATTCAAAAATTAAAACTTTGATTATCATTAATAAATGATAATTTAATTTGTATTAGAAATGTAAATGAAAGAGATAAAAATATAAAACGCTTAGAAGAAAGCATAGGCACAAGTCTTCATGACCTTGGACCTTGATAATGACCTCTGAGACAGAACACTAAATGCATAAGCAACAAGAGGAAAAAATACAGATAAAATGGCTTCATCAAAACTTAAAATTTTTATGTTTCAAAAGTGAAAAGATAATTCACAACATGAAAGAAAATATTTGCAAATCATCTATCTGATCACAGACTTGTATTAAGAGAACATAAAGAACCCGTTAAGAACAATGAAAAGACAAATTTTCAGCTTAAAAATGGGCAAAGGATTTGACTGCATCTTTCTCCAAAAAAATGCCCAACACAAACAGGAAAATGAGAATCACAAGCACAGTGAGATACCACTTCATACACACTAGCACGAGTATAACAAATATAACAAATTCAACATTGTACAGAAAGCAAAGTAGCAAGTGTTGGTGAGAATGTAAAGAAACCGGAACATTGATGGTGAAAATGTAAAATCGCCCATCACTTTGAAAAGCAAACTGTCAGTTTTTTAAAAAATTACACATAAAATCATCATATTATCCAACATTTCAATTCCCTAATGTACATGCAAGAGAACTAGAAACATGTGCTCAAGCAAAGGGTGTTCCTAGTGTTGTTATTCCTAAGAACCAATAAATAAAAACAACCCTAATGTCTATCAAGTGATGAACGGATAAACAAAATGTGATGTGTCCATACAGTGGAATATTATTCAGTTAAAAAAAGAATAAAATACTAGTACATACCACAGCCTGAATAAACCTTTTTGTTTATTTATTTATTTTATTCAGGAATTTATTTGCTGAACAATCAAACAAGTTTCTAATGAAATTATATATACATATATATATGTATATATAAATTCTGAAAATTAGATTTACCCCCAAGAGACACCCCCATTACCCACCCTTATCCCTCCCGGCCTCCTTCCTAATACATCTCTATGAATGCTTTAGGTTGTACGACATTACACCTTATCCAGATTTAAAATATGATAATAGACCTCCTTTCTCAATGGCCAGGGTCTAGCTCCAGCCTCCACAGATGAGTGAAGACATTCGACCCTTGGTTCTCTGGGTTATGCTGATTTCACTCAGCATAATTTCCTCCATAGCCATCCATTTACCTTCAAAGGCTACAATATCATCGTCTTGATGAACCTTAAAAACATTATACTAAGTGAAATTAGCCATACACAAAAGGACAAATAACCTAAGACTGTGCTTATATGATGTGTCCCACAGAGGCCAATCTGTATATACAGGAGGTAGTGGAGTGGTTGCCAGGGAACAGGGAGGGAGGGTAAGAGAAGTGATTTTGTCCACATTTTTTAAATTGGTGCATTATATTCTACATAATGGTGGGATTAGTTGTTATATATTCCTACACAATATAATAATATATATGATATATTGTTATCATATATATATATTTTTTTTTTTCTAAGAGAGAGGGACAGTGAGAGAGAAAGAGAATCAGTTTTATTTAGTTTTCAAGTGGCTTTCATTGTTTGGACACTTCATTGTGTAGATGATGCTGGGTGCATGCCAGGGAAGTGCAGTAACCGCTGAGCCACTGCTGCAGCCCCCTAAGGATATACTTGTAATGGGTTCAAGGTTATCTTCTATTATAATGAAAATTTTCTGGAATAGCAGTGATGGTTGTACAACTCTGTAACTATATTAAAAATTATTTAATAGCACATTTAAAGAAGTAACTTTTTGGTATATGAATTTTATTTCATTAAAAGTATTTACTAAACAGCCTCTGAGATAACATTGCTTTGGTGAATGAAATTGGCAACTTGAAAAGGAAGATAATAGTATTGGGGTCGGGGGTGGCTCAGCGGTAGAATACTTGTCTAGTGTGTTCAAGGCCCTGGGTTCTACCAGCACCACAAATAATGATAATAAAAACAATAGTTTTGCCAGGTGCTGAGGCAGGAGGGTCACAAGTTCAAAGTCAGCCTCAGCAACTAAGCTCTAAGCAACTTTGACTCTGTCTCAAAATGTTAAAAAAGGAGGGGGGGCTGGAGATGTGGCTCAGTGGTTAAACAACTCTGGGTTCAATCCCTGGTATCAAAAACATTGGTCATCATCACCATCATCATAATAGTGTTGACAATCACTCTTACATGTTTGTTGGAGTTCGAAGGCTACTTTTCCATGTTTATCAATAGCTGTCAAAACACTTGTTATGTTCTCACCCAGTATTTGTATTTGATATTCCATATAGTCAAACACTTGTACCACCCCATCCACATTTTCTATAAGTGTGTTCACTAAAAAACTGGAAATATTCTATATGGTTTTTGTAATGGAAATTGGTTAAGCAATCAGTGTATAGCTCTATGCTAGAACTCCATGTGAGCATTAAAATCATATTGTAAGGGAATATTTAATGACTCAGTGAAGCTTGTGATTATAATCTTAAGTGTAAAAAGATAGCATACAGTGCATACCTGTACAAAAACGTAAATGTTTAAACCTATTGTCAAATATTTTGAAGACTAACAAGGGATGATAGGAAGGGAGGAGAAGGGAAAATGTTGGAACTGAGAGATAAATCAAGGTACATTTCAAGCAGATATATATATATATATATATATATATATATATATATATACACACACACACGCATATATATGTATATAATGTTCTTCATAGGTATAAGAATTATGTCACTGTATTTGGGTTTTTTAGGAACAATATAGGACCCAGAAGATAGGCAAGGGATTAGTGGATGGGAGGAGGGAGGTAGAGGGGTGGGGGGGATATTGAAAATTGTATTGCTGAATTGTGTAACTGTGTGCATCTAGAAATATGTGACAACTAATCCCATCATTATGTAAAACTGTAATGCACTTATAAAAAATAAATTGAAAGAAAAGATAGTATGCAGAAGTTTCTGAACTTAAATCCCTGTGTGTGTGTGCATGTGTATGTGAGTGTGTGCATATGTGCATGAGAGAATGAAACTACACAATTGATCAATGCGTCTCTTAAAATGTGAAAAACAGGCAAAGAAGAGAAAATGCACAAGGTTCTGTCTCTGTAACACTAGAGAACTGTTAAATTCCATATTTTATACTTGGTATTCCACTCACTGCACCTATTATTGGATTTCCTTTTCCAACTTCATTCAATTCAGTTCAATTAAGCAAATATTTACCAGGTACCCACCAGCTGGAAGACCTTGTACTAAGCACCAGAGCAAAAGCAGAGAATACGTAAATAGGGAAGCTGAGAGGCACTGACCACAGGTTCTGAGCTGGAAAGGAAGACATGAAGTCAGGGTGAGAGTAAAGATGAGATTGCTATCCTGAAGCCCAGGCAAGAACCTTGTTCCAGCTTGATAGAATAAAGACAGAGGTGAAGGGCTGCCTAGAGGATTCACTAGAGGCTTCGAAGAAGTGGAGAACGGGAACTGGGAAAACAAGCATGAGGGAATCAGATATCCAGGAGCTAAGTCTGGAAGCAAAAAGAGAGTCAAGCAGGAAGAACTGGAATCAGTTCTCACGTCCCATGACCTATGTCCTAACAGTGCTTGTTTCATGGGATGCAATCTCTTAGCATCTTCAGTGGGAACAAACAGAATGGGACGACTAATCGTGGTGATGTTCTTCCAAGGAGAAGTACACATGCTATGGAATAATAACTATCATAAAAATCAGCTGACACGTGCAAAACAGTGTGGGGCACTGCTCTCAATATTTATAGTAATAACATAATATAACAATATATAATTAAATATAATAAATATAATAATAGCCAATATTTATAATTATCATATCTACTTCAACAACCCCACTGGAGTAGATATTGTTATTAGCCCCATTTTACAAATAAGGTAAGTCAGGCATACATAGGTTAAGTAACTTGCCCAAGATTCCATAACTGGAAAATACAGGAGTTGGGATTCTGACTTGGGCAATCTTGATGTTAAATCCTGTGCTTTTATTTCTCCACTATACCATACCACCAGGTATGTAGAAATATTATTATTCTAGAATAGTCTCTCATCCATTAGTGAATCAATGGACTGGCTTCCATAAGAATGTAGAATTGTGTTCGGTGTCCTGGAATGTGGTCTCTGGATGATCAGAGCCACTGGGAGTCTGCATACTACATGTATGATCAGAGGCATTGGGAATATATGTCCCTGTTAAAGATATATGGTTAAGTGCAGCAAATCTGAGAAATTCCTTTTTTTTCAAAGAGAGAGTCAAAGAAAAAGAAAAAAATCAATTGTATTTAGTTTTTCATCTGACCTTTTTTTCTCTGACACTTAATTGTGTATGTGGTGCTGGAGTTTGAACCTGGGTCCAGGCAAGTGCTCCAGCCACTGAGCCACTGCTCCAGCCCCAGAACTGAGGAATTCTGAAATAAAGAACTCTCTTTAACTTTGTTTCACTCAGCATTTCCCAGATTTGAACTAATTTACCTAGTGTTTCAGCCAATATTAGTTAAAATTCAGAAGATTAAAGAGTAATGGACGAATGCTGGAGGCAAGTACAATGTTAGTAAAAAGAAATGACAGTTGAAAAGTTGAAAGTGTAAAAATAGAAAAACTTGAAAACTTCCTGGCTATCTCACATGAAATGCAAAGTGAGGGCCTGAGAACGGGTTGGAAGGAGACAGTGAACAGTTTCATGTTGTGTGTTAGAAATGAAGACTCATCTGCAGTGGGCTAAGCGATGGAAGGGGGCCCAGAGAAGTACCTGTAACAGGGTAGACCCAGACAGGAAGGCATAAGGAATCCTTAAGAATGCATACTATCTAATTTGACTTGGTTTGCTTTCTGTAATGTAAAACTCCTCTGTGGACTCAAATTTTCAGAAAAATCTAGTACTTGTGTGATTACATTTCAAGGGACACTTTAAAGGAGCTGAGTCTAATCTGGATGACTTGGAGAACATTCAATGGAAGGAAGATCCAAATATCATCGAGAATTCAGAAAAGCGGAAGGTTGGTGACAAGAATGGTGAATGCAAGTATTTGCAGACCTTGGAGTCTCACAGAAATCTTAGTTAGAACATGAGATATGGTGCCTAAGTTAATTTTACAGAGTTCAGAAAGGAGGAGGAGGCCTTGAATCCGTCTGTTTTGTCTTTCTTGGTCTTGTGGGGTTAGTAATGACTGCAGCAGTCATTGGGGCTGGGGAACAGAACTACTGTGCTGGAGAGTTGACATAAGATTAGAAGCAGCCGCAGGCAGGATCCGGTAAGATCTTGTCCAGTCAAAGGGCTTGGCGCCCCAACCCCGAATACAAGGAGCCGTTACTGGAGTGTCGTTAGCAGAGGTGGGACAAGACCTGTGCTACATTTTAAGAGGACCATTCAGGCTGCTGTGTGGAGTGTCCACAAGTAGAATCAGGAGGCCTAGTTAGGAAGCTACTACAGCCTAGCAGTGAGGGAGATCTAAGTAGAAGAAGGTGCTGGGAGAAGGTGGTCAGATTCAGGGTACATTTTGCATTTAGAACCAATAGGATCCATTAATAGATGGGAAATTGTGAAGAAAAAGAGAGAGAATGCCTAGGTTTTGAACTTGAGACAATGGGTGAATAAGGGCTATTTTCAATGAATAAGAAGACTAGAGAAAAGAAGCCTTGGTCTATAGAGGAGAGTAGCGGGTGGGAGATGTGGAGAGCATGCAAAATCGGGGAGGCACACTCAATGCACGGTGATGTTGTGCAAACTGTGGTGCATGATGAAGGATAGAGAGCTGCTGAGGCTAGAGGATTTGTCTAAGCCCAGCTGGTCAGGAACAGATGTGACATTGGAACCCAGGTGTCCTGGATTCTTTTGTTAGGCAGCAGAGGTTGGCATCTTCTGAAGGGTCATAGATTCTAGGCACTGGGCATCTCAAGATTTATCTAATCCAACTCTGATTAACAAACCTAGACCCTAAGAGTGTCATCGCTGCACTTTCTATATAAGGAAATTGAGTCTTGCAGAGTCAAGTAACTTGTTCTTTATGCAAACACATGCAGCAAGTGACATTTCTAGATGAATAATCTAGTAATCTCAGAAATAATTATGTCCAACTCTCTCATATTACTAATAAGGTATTCAGGACCCAGGGAAGTAAAGTAACTTCCCTCCAACTCCTTGGAGGGAAGTTTAGTCCTTGGTGTTAGGACTAAATGTGAATTTAGATTTCATGACTCTTTTATCAATGCTTAAAATAAAATAATTGAATTTCTAAATATTTTTTTCCAAGTAATTGTTTAAAATGTCATGTTGGAGACAATCGAATATGTTATTAAAACCAATATTGGTTGCATTTCCCAATTTCCCTCAGTTTATTGTATTTTATACTATCATAAGAGTAGATGAGGGTCTTGGAAGGGACTTTAATCGTCTTCGTAATATCATAGTGCCTACTACCTAACATCCTGTTCTAGCATGTGTGTCGAAAAATTGATTTTGTGATGATTCTTTCCTGTATCTAATCAGGTCAATAAATTAAACTTATAGGTCTGTTATTCTAGGGCATTCTCCTTCCCTTACAAAGAGCCACAGCCATTGTCCCTGTCTACGCATTATTCTCAATGTGCACTTGCTTGTTCAAAAGCTCACGTGTAAAGCTTACTGCACAATAAGATTTCCCTTCCACCCCTGGTTGCTATCACTGCCTTTGCTGTTTCCAAAGACAATGAGCCATGATAGCTACTTTCTTTTGTTCAACAGAAAGAAATGCTGTTTCTACTCTCTGATTGACCCAGAAAAATAATACAACTGATGTTTAGGAATACCAAAATATCCTATTTGAAGTCCTAATCTTAGGCCACATTTCCAGGTCTGGGAACATACTAAATATGCCAGAAATCACATTCTTGCAATCATTTCCAAATTTCCTTGAGAGTGATCTAGGATGAAGAAAAGTTTTTAGATCATGCACAACAAAGATGAAACATACATACTTAGATCCTAAAAATTTAAATTTGGGGTGATGAGTACAAATTCTGCTACTGTGATTTCCTATCTAAACAAACAGATTGACTCTCCTTTTCAAGCATGTCACTCAATTTCAGCTCTGCCCTCATCACAGGAAATGGGGAAAAGACGTATCCACCTTTTAAAATATGTGCCAACCCTATCCAGGGCCACTCAGTACGCTGTTCCCAAATGCTGTTACTTCATCTTTGAGCCATTATCAGCACCAGTGATTAATTAATAGATTATTTACTAAAGTTCATTTCCTTTCTTCTCTCCTTCTGAAAAAGACGCAGGGGACAAGTGAGGAAAAGCCAGACATGTGTATTCCATTTGAAATCCATGATTAAAAAGCTTAAAAATTCAAACCAACATAAAAAACTGTTTTATTTTAATACTCTGGAAGGTTTCAGTGAACTCCATTATTTTCCCTCACTATTTGCTTGAATAATTTAGGCAAGAGAGCTAAATTATACATAAAGTGTACAGTTAGAAGAAAAAGTTCACGCACAGCCCTAGGCTATAGCCTTCCCCTAATGATGTCTGAAGTCAGTGAAAAGAACTCGTTAGACTGAGAGTAATTTCTCAGGGTTTAATTTTTTTTCTTAAAGCAATAATGTTCTTATAAAAATCTGACAAATAATACACTAAACGAAAAGCCACAAAAGAGCATCTCCAGTTGAGGCCTCAGCCCCTGTAAACTTTCATTTAATTTCATATAAAAGTTGGTTTTCCATGCACCACAATAGATGATTGTTGGCAGCCTCCAGTGATCTGATTCAACAAGGAAAATACAAGTCTTGATTGAATAGAGTTGCTATTTGGCCTCATCAGTATTCTGAAGTAACGGAGTTAAAAGGAGATGCTTCAGGCTTAGAGACAAACCCGAATCTACAGCGGAAAGGGAATCAGCACCCACTCAGTTACCATCTTCTGAACAAGTGGTTGCTGCTTGCAAGGGTATTGTACTTAAGGAGATACCCGTGTCATTAAACATTTAGAGGTTGACTAAAATGCTCACATTCCCTTTAAATATAACAACAGAGACTCTGCTGCAAGATGACAGGAGTATCAAAATGGTACCGTTGTCACCTTTGATTTCTGAGCTGCCTTTGTTCTTCTCTTAAATTACACCATTGTAGAAATTGGATAATCCAGTTCAACCCCTTCGTTTTACATATAAGGAAGCTGAGACCCAGAAAGGTGAATAGATGCGCTCAAGGCTATGCTGTTAATATGTTTGTTCATTCATCCCCAAATGTTTATACATTTAAAGAGAGAGAGAAAAAAGAAAGGAATTGCAAGTAGAGAGACCAATCATACGTAAAGGTCAAAAGGTGGGAGCTGCCAAGATGTATTTAGGGGCAAAAGGTGCCAAGTATTATCTGGTCACTTCTATGCTCCCCAGATACACTTAAAATTTATTTAAAATTTTTTTTGAAAATTCCTGTTTATTGCATCCCCCCCTCCCCCCGATTTTATGTCCAGGACCCTCTTGATTGTGAAGTATGTCATTAAAGAAGAGGAACTGGCATTCATTTATGCCTGACCAAATCTGACCATGTGAATTGTGGAAAGACTTATCTAAGCAAACATTTCTCCTGTATTATGAAACTGGCCCTGAGATAGTTCCATAAAGAGTAAAGATAAAAGGGACAAAGTCTCATGGAAGGGAAGGTCAGCAAGGAGAAAGGAAAAATGGAAGAGGCAATTGGAATTTCTCTACCTGGCCATTTAATTTTGCAGTGCTTTATTTAAAATGGGGTTAGGTTATGATCCATATCTTGATAAGCCTTAGAAATCAACTAGAAAACATGTATTTTATAAACTAATCCCATGACCAGACGAGGTGTTATGTATCTCAGTGGCAGAATCTGCAGCTTTCTACTCCTCTGCATCTGTGTCTCACATTCCCAGGTGAGACTCCGAGGGGCGATCTCTCCCCTTCTCTGCTTGGTTCATTATGCTTCAGTGAAAACCCAACAGATAGTGCAGCTGTGGTGCAGAAAACTGCCAAGCAATCTGAAGGAAAAGGAGCAGACGGCATTCAACATCACAATTGGACAACTTTCCATTTCTTCCTAAGGATGGAAGCGCTAGGGTAGGGAGGAAGGGCCAAAAAGATTGATTATAGGAAGAACGAAGTTCCACCTGCTGCTTGTCATGATCTCCACTTATCTGTGATTATGTTTTGTAAACTGCTTTCCAGTCATTTCTAAAAATAGCTATTTTTTTTTTTTTTGATGGGGAGTTGGGAAAGATTTGGGTTATCTTAAAGGACCGAGGTTTACAAGCTCTTCCTTGTTGCAGTAATACAAATCCATGCTTGCTGTTTCTTCATCCAAATTCCATTTGCTACTCTTGCCTGGCAGTGAACGTGGCTGGTGAGGACAAGGACTGAAGGTGAAAAGGACAGGGTCTTTGTGAGGTGAAGGGTACATGAAGAAAGGGATTTAAGTATTAAAACCCATGGGTGCCATCTCTTCATAAAGATTATCTCCTGGATTTGACCATAATGGATATCAGCTAGTTTTTGGCTGCAAGCAGCTCCAAAGGAATCTGCTAGGGAAAGGATTTTGAAGAGTTATGGAAAAGGAAGAAGTCACAAGGCCAGTTGACCAGAGAAAAAGGATAATTGGAACAACAGTTGTCATTAAAGGGATGTTTCTCCACAGCAGCGTTTGTATTTCACATTTATAATCCAAACAGACTCCAGAGGCAGAAAGCTGAGTAGGTCTCCACTCTTGTAGACACTGCAATTAGATGATTTGCATTTTTCATAGAGCTTAGTGGGGCCCAACGTGAAAGTCGGGTCTGCCAGATTGGTGGTTACCCTTGAAACAGTCTTGGAGAAGTATAAGCCATCATTTGGTGAGCTCTGCTGAGGCATGTGAGCAATTAAATGTTCATTGTAATTATCAGACAATCAATACCTTCCTGGAAAGACGACACTGAAGGTAAACTCTTGTTCCATTTTAAGGATGTGGAGGAAGATGTCATGTGTGCTTCCCTTATTGCTCTTCTTGCCTTGGCTTCCAGCTTGGTTTCCAGCTTTGAGTGATCATCCTTTTGGCTACAAAAAACTGAAGTGTACATTATGCTTCCAGAAGTTGTTGGCTGGAAAGGCCCCAGGGTCTCAGCAAGGGATTATCATTGGAGGCCCATCACAGTTGGAACAACATTTCTCTCTGATTTATTTTCTCCCATAGTAAAACTATGGCAGTAGTCATAGTACGTACTTCCTAGGGTTGTTTTGCAAATAGCATGGGTATTAATGCATATAAAGTGTTTACAAACAGTGCCTAGCATATAAAAGTTAAATATTAGGTGCTGTTATTAAAATTCATAGATAATAAACTCTTATATATGAGTTGAGTCTCCTGGCCATACCTGGTTAAACAAGAGTTGGGTAATTGACCCAGGTGGAACATTGCCAAGCAGCCAATGTTTTATAACTTATGTGACCTAGATTTGAAGAAAAAAATTAGGCCAACAGTGTAGGGTCATCAGGAGTTATGAAATGGGCAACCAAAGACCTGGGCAAATTAACCAAGAGGATGAGAGAAAAGCTAATTGTAAGGACTCAGGGGCAAGGCAGGTAACATGGCTCCAAGTAAAAAATGCAGTTTTGAGGAAACTAATTGGAGGAGAGTGGAGAATGGGCTGCACCTGGGTTCAAGCACTTGCATACCTACATGTAGCACCTCAATTGCCATAAACTTTTTATGCCTAGCTCAATTCCTTGCACATACAACTCTCATCCTCCATCCTTCCTCCTTGTATAGAGGTGATTGGAGTGAGTCCTAGGCCCTGGCAGCTGCAAAAAATCTACTAAGAACCAGAAGGTGCTTCTTTAGGAAGATGCCATGTGTTGTGGGGGAAGGAGAGAGAATGACACTGGGATACAAACAGAAGCCAATTATGGAAGCTTGCTTAACTATTCTCCCAAAAACACTGGAGGTGACTGAAGGATTTAAACAGGCGAACTTCAGTTTCTGTAAGATCACCCAAGCAACAACAGGGGTAGTAAATTTGAAGGGCAAGAGAGACCAGAGAAAGAGGCTAGTCAAAAGACTTATAGCATAATCTAGGCTAAACCAAACAGAACCGGAATTAAGGTAACAATGGTAGAAATTCAAAGAAAAATACAGTAAGGGGGATAATAAGAAAGGGGAGACTTGCTGTGGAATATGGGAAAGTACTTGGAGTCTTAGACATGACTTTTGATTTGAATGTTCAAGAGGAATGAGCTAGAAAATACTTTAGGGAGTAGAAATTGAGAGGCTTGCCTTTGGCAATGCTGAAGGTGAGGCCCCCATGGGAAATCCAAGTGAAGATGTCTTAGTCTAGTGCATTTGGATATGTAGTATGAAGCCCAGCAAAGACTCTAGCATGATAGATTTAGGAACCTAGAGGATAGAAGTAGTAAGATTAGGGTTTTGGCTGACATCCTTCTGGGTATATATAAATGGTTAGAAGAGAGTGCCAAGCTTCTGGTGTGGGGAGTACCAACATGTAAGGATCAAGCAGAGGAGCCTTCCCAAGAGTCCAAGAGAGAATGGACAGAGAGAGGGAAGAGACCCAGATGAAAATGTGTGAGTTGAAGATTTAAGCACCAAGAGGGGAATAAATTTCTAGGTACACAGAATGATCAGTAATGTTACATGGAAAAGAAAGGGTGTAAGTTAGGGACATAGAACTACCATTGAATGTGGCAGCATAGAGGTTATTAGAAATCAAGCTGAAAGATTGAGAACAAAATAAAGATGACAATAGGTTAAAATAGGACATGAAAGGGAAGGGAAGGGAAGGAGAGAATGTGGGGCCAAATAAAAATTATTTGTTTCCTTGTTTGTTTAATCCAGAATAGTCTTGGGGTATTGATGAACAAAGTCAGGAAGGAGAAGTTAGTGATACAGGAAAAGGGGGTCTGATGGATCCAGATAGCTCCTAAGGCAGGAGGAAAACGCAAGGCTCCAGGCACAGGATTAGCCTGACACAGGACGAGGGACAGTGCTTCTATGGAAACAACAGGAAATGAGGTAAAGATGGAAAGCAGTAAAGGTAAGTATGAAGTTGTGAATTCAGCAGGTGGAGGGAGGTTGTGTTTGAGGAGCTGTTTCTCTTGGTGTGTTAGGAAGCAAGAACATTTGCTGAGAACAGGAGGGAAGGCTCTGGTGCAAGGGGTTTGGAGAGAAAAGATGATTGGAAAAAAACACTGCAAATACCAGGAGAGGGACTAAGCAGGAATATAGAGAAGTGCAGGATCATTTAAACCGAATTGAGTTTGAACATCATCTGTGTCGGGTGACACCAGTTCCCCTGGTAGTTTGATTACTCTGACAGCAGTCCACAGCCAAGTGTGTGTGGAGAAAGAAACCAGAAAACTAGATTCTTTGGGACAGTTTTGTTGGAGAAGCATGAGGGTAAGGAAGTCCAGAATGATGGTGAAGAAAACATGGACTGATTCATACTTCAAAGAGAGGGATGTCTCAGCTTGGGAGAAAAATGGAGGAAGTCTTGGGCTGGCAGTTCTGGGGCAGTGGGGTAATTAAAAAAAGGGGGGTACTTCTGAGAAAAGAAATGAAGGCAAACTGAAGGACCTGAGTCTGTCATTGGGTAGGATCCCAGAGTTTGAGATTTCAGAAATAAAACAGTTAATTGTTGCCAAAACCAAGCCCAAAGGCAGGTCTCCTACTTGAGTCAGAGATTTTCTATTCCTGGAAGGCCCTGGCTTCTCTGAAGACACCTGGCGTCATAACAAGATGGCCAAACTTGATATAGTCTGGCATGGGTGCTTGCCAGGGTAGTTTATCCTCTGTTGTCATTGTGGTTCCAACTGAGGCTGGAAGAGATTGGGAAAGTTTAATCACACTGTTCTACAGAGACCATGGCAAGGCATTGGTGGCTTGCTGTGATATCAGCAGTTTTACATCTTACACTGGCATCATTTTGTCACATTATTTAATATTGCCATCTTGTAGCTTAGTATTAATGTGATACAAAAGTAAAATGACATGTGCACTTTTCATATTGTTATATTGAAATCTAGTATGTACATGACGCTAATATTATTCAGATTCCGTAAAAGATAGTTCCTAATATAAAGACATTTTAATGTTATGTTAGAATAAGGATGCTGATCACTACATTTCCAGAAACATGCAGTGGAGGAGAAAGGACTGAAGGGATTAAACTTTATGAGTTCTGGGGAAAGATATTTGAGGCTGGGTCCCCTGCATGGAGCCCCACATTCAACCTCACCCTACCTGGCTGGCATTCATGAAGTACTTCTGGGCCAGTTGCATTAGAACAACTAAGGGGTCATCGAGTAAGTATTTTTGTCTTTAAGGATCTTTTGGTCTCTGTAGCAACCACTCAAGTCTGCCACAGTAGCACAAAATCAACCATAGGCAATTTGTTAATGAATGAGTGTGGCTATATTCTGATCAAATTTTATGGATGGACACCAAAATTTCAGTTTCTTATAATTTTTAAAGAATGAAACAGTATTCTTTCGATTTTATTTTCAGCCATTTGAAAATGCAAAACTGTTCATAGTGTGCAGGCCATACAAAAACAGGCAGAGTATCCAATTTGGCCCATTGGTCTTAGTTCTCTGACCCTTAAATTAGAAGGTTATGAATCTATAGGAACTAATCCAGAATTTCCTGGCAGGCTCTAGTGGATTCAAGATTTCTTGCTGTACCTATATAGGCTAATGTGTACATTCCCAAAAGTGACTGTGAGAGAAAGAGACGTATTTTTTTCTTTTCCATATTTTCCATGGCCTCACCTCCCACCCACAGAGAGCTGGCTTTGGTCGACCTTCACAGTGCTCTGAGCCCTGGCCAGAGCATCAAAAGGAGGCATGACATGACCTTTTTGTCAAAAATAAAAGGACCTAATTCTTTAGCTTAGGCAAAATCTTTAGATGCCCTGCTCTTTACATTTAGTAGCAAAATATTTCCCAAGCAGAAGGCCAGACTTACACAAGTAAATGCGATAGATTCCTCTATTGAAATGTCACATGGCAATCAGTGTTTGATTGATAAAAGAGGCATGTTATCTTTCTCAATGAACAAGACCACCTTTCCCAAAGCAAAGCAGCACTTTTTGACTTGGGTTTTTTTTTTGTTTTTTTTTTTTTTTTGGGCTGGGATTGAATTTCTCAAATTTCCAAATCCATATGTCTTCCAGTCTCTTTTTTTAGAACTAAATGTGGTCAACATTAGAGTTCAACACCTATCCCAACAGCAAAGAGCCCTTCTGAAATTTCAGAATACTTCCCAAAGCTTTCTTTTTCTGTTCTCATGGTGTCCTTTCAGTGAGTTCTTGAACAATGCTAAATACTCTTGCCAGTGGTTGCTTGGATTGCAGAGGTGCAGTATCGTGGAGGGTGAGGTTACCTGCTGCCCCGAGCCCACTGGTTCATTTAACTTTTAACACTGAAGTCATCCAGAAAGAATCAGCTTTAGACTGTATCCTTGCCTATACCAATTTGTGACCAGAGTCTTCAAATAACATGACTGTGTTTTAATTGAAAGAAGAATAAAATTCAGAAGTGGGACAGGAGGCAGGGCTCACCTATGTGCCATGCCCAATTTCTCCACATAGGCCCTCTTTAGGAACAGGATGGTCTATCCTCAAGACTTCCCTTGGTCAACCTTCAAGAAGCCCAAGAAATGGTGTTATTGATACTCTCTCATTATTTAAAAAATTTATGTTACAAAAGTGTTATTTAAATTGAAGTATCATTTTCAACACCAAGTATGGTCAATACTTGACCACAACTCTCCCCACATAAACCTCATCAAGTGAAACTTAGTATACGAGCCTGGCTGTATCCATGAATTTTCAACACAATGGTCAACACAACCACTGGCAACTGGCCAGACTTGGCCTAGGAGGTAAAACTTCTTTGCTATCCCTGGTCTATACTTTTCTTTCATTTTATTATTCTCATCAGCTTCAACAGCAGACAATATTTATTTGTGCACTGATATAATAAACAAGAAGAATGGAGTCCTGTAATCCCTACAGCATAATACAACATAATACAATGTTGTAGTATGTATAATACAATCTACTTGTAGAAGATTCTCATAGAAGAGTCCTCAGAACACTCTCTTTTGATGAAATCACAGTTTAGCATTACAACTACCTACAGTTGGGGCTGGAGCGGTGGCTCAGTGGTTATGGCACTTGCTCAGCATGCACAAGTATGTGCGAGTTCAAACCCCAGCACCATGTACACAACGAAGTGTCGAGCAACAAGGCCACATGAAAAACTAAATAAAATTGATTCTCTCTTTCTTTCTCTCTCTCTCCCTCACTGTCCCTCTTTCTTTAAAAAAAATTTTTTTTTTAAAAAATGACCTACACTCCCTTCTGGGGCTCAATCCTACAGGAATAATATTAAGTATGCCTGAAGATACATATGCATCATCTTCATTACACCATTGTTTGTGAGAGCAAAATGTAAGAAATAACCTAAATGTACAACAAGAGGGGAATAATTAATCAATCCGATAGTTCCATCTAAGGTAACGTTATACAGCCATTAAAATGAGAAAAAGCAATATCTATTGACCTAAAAATATGTGTTGATAAAATCTAAATAAAAACTTATGTTTGTAAATGTGTTTGTGTATAAAATATGTTGATATAATTCCATCAAAGGAAAATATCTGAAATATTATACAGAAAACCATAAAGAATGGTTATTCTTTGGTCTGAAGTGGAGGAAATTCTATCCTTGTTTTTTTCCAGCGGTTCTATGGGTATATCCACTTGTAAAAAGTATACCATTAAAATGTGTGTATTCCAGTGTATGTAACTTTCACCAAAAAAACCATAACCTAATAATCACTAAGTACAAGTGGGGAGTGAACAGAGATACAATGATAGAAGAATGGAAGGGGTGATAATTGTTGAAGGCAGAGGAATGCATGGGGGTTCATTAGAGTACTTGGTTTATTTTGTACATATTTAAATTTTTCTACTGTCAGTATTTATATATTTTTTTTAATTTCTTGGTTTAGTTTATGAGGTACAGTATGATGATCTGATACATGTATAAAATGTGTAGTGATCAAATCAGGGTCATTAATGTTTCCATGTCCTCCTCATGACTTTGGAGTCCTCAAGTGCCTCTCTTGTAGTTACTGTGAACTGTAGTCACCCCCTGTACTGTAGACCACTAGAACTTTTCCTTCTATCTAACCCGCTTTGGTGCCCACAATCCAAACTCCTCTATTCCCCTCTCCCCACCACAGAAAGTTTATTTTTTAAAGTAATGTTGTACAGTGCCATGGAGATTGTCCTTGGGACCCATCAGTAAGGGGCCCATTTGAGAAATAACCATTAAAACTAGTCTCAAATAAATAGATGAATAAAAATTATTGAAATGGCCAGCAAAGAACACTGGTCTCCTTTTGTCATTTCAAAGCAAGCACAAGATTATTATAGGTTGTCTCATTCAGACCTTTAAGAAAGACAAATAGGCACATCAACAAACCCAAATATCTCCAATATTTCAAAAATTATTGAGCTGATATCTAGAATTTTAAGGCTGTACATGGCTTTTAGTTAGATGTCATGTCAGCTATCAGTTTTATAACAAATTCAAGATCATTTGAATCCATTGTGAAGTGACATCTGTAATTTATCCTGCCTGTGCACTACCAGAGAACTCAACCACTTCCCTTGCCTCTTGTTTTTTGACTTAAATTCGGTTTTGAAGGACAGAGATGATCCTAGTAGGTCAAAAAGACGTAGGTGATACGCATGTACACTTCAGAAGGAAACCTGGACTTAGACCACTCAGAGCATCTCACCACTGGGAAAGAAGAAGGACCTGGGGCTGTTGGAGAATGAAGGGTGAGGAATCATGGCAGCAGGGCCAAGGGAGCAGGGAGGGAGGAAACACCAGGAGGTTACCTTCTCCCTCTGAACCTCTTTATGTTGACACCTCCAGTCTAGCTGTGTTCTTTCCCTGCGATGAGGTTGAGCGGATGCAAGGGGCACCCACATGGGACAGGGAATGTTGTGGTTTGGATGAAAGTGTCTCCCAAAAGCTCATGGGAGACAATCCTAGAAGACTGAGGTAAAGTGCTTGAGTTTGAGAACCTTAACTCAATCAGTGAGTGAATCCCCTGATAGAGATTAACTGGCAACTGAAGGAAGGTAGGGTCAGGCTGGAAGAGGTGGGTCATTGGAGGTGTGACTTTGGGGTATATATTTTGAATATGGTAGATGGAACTCTCTCTGCTTCCTGGAGATGTGCCTTGACCCGCTTCCCTCTACCACACTCTTCTGCAATGATGTCCTGCCTCACCTCGAGCTCCAAGGAATGCAGCTGATCTTTTATGGACTAAGACTTCTGAAACTGTGAACCCTCAAATAAACTTTTCCTCCTAAAATTGTTCTTGTCAGGTCGTTTAGTCAGAGCAGTGGAAAAGCTGACTAAAACTGAGAAATTGATCATAGGAGCAGCAGGGTTACAGAGGTGGATCCAGGAACATATTCTTTGCTTGCTTAGACCTTTTCCCAGAGACAAGGACTTCCTGTGGATGACAGGAAGTATGTATTGCCACCTCATATCCCCCAGGCATTCAATGTGAAGAAAGGGTCCACTCTGGAGGGAGGAATATATTTCTGGTAGTGAGCTTCATTATGGGTGGCCATAGACTTGGCCTGGTATCTAGCTGCTTCAGCCTGTCTGTGGAGATTGGCAATGGGGTTGATTCTTACTGAGCCAGGTGTGGCCTGATCCTCGCTGAGGATGGCTAATCCTTGAGAAGGTAGATTATCCAGTTACAAAGAATTCATCCATCCTTTGAAAGCCTACTAATCATATGGCCATATGGTTGATCATAGGACAATTCCAGGCATTTATGTCCTAACTTATTAATAGTGCCCCTTCCTTTTAGCTATCAATTAGAAATACATTACATAATTACCCTAACTAAAAATGATTACAAGTCTAGCTTTTGTGCTTAAATTCTAATCACAAGTGTCCAGTTTACATTGGAATCCCATGATCTCCAGCAACTTCAGGGGACAGTCTGGTCAAATATGACATTTGCAATATGAGGAGGGCCATCCTCTCTGAAGAACAGAGTTGGGTAGAGCGTACAGAAAGGTCTATTTGCATGGGGATTGAAAAACCTTCACAGAGAAAATGTTTTGAGCAGAGGAGAAAGAGTGTCACAGGAAGAGGGGATAGTTAAGCAAGGGATAGCATTAAAAACTTTGGGACATTGAGAGATGAGAGATGACTGAAGTGTAGGAAGCAAGCTGGGTGGATGAGCTCAAAGAAAAGAGACTGGAGATGTGGGTGAGTTCAGGTTCATAAGGGACCCTTTATACTTTGCTAGGGAATTTTAATTTTATATTATAGGACATTGGAATCCAAAGCTGCCTGGTCTTCAGAAAAAAAAGTTTTAAAATCTGACTTATTCAAATAAAATGCAAAAAAGTTGTTATCCATTTAAGAAAATCTAAATATCGATTATTAATTAACTTAGAAGCCATCGTTTCTTTTATATGGATTGAACTATATATGCTAGCAAAAAATAAAATAAAAAAAGGAAGAAGAAAGAAAAAGAAAGGGAAAAGAAAAAAGGAGTGGAAATTTGTTGAAAAATAAAGTGAAGAGAATATAGGGAAATGTTGATGGTTTTTTAATTTGGGGGACAGTTTTAAGGGGATTGATATATAAAGGTATTTTCTACCTTTGAACTAGAAATTTTCATAACAAGAAGCTAATGAAAATAAAATGCATGCCTCCTGGTCTCACACTGACCTACTAGATCAGAATCACTATATAATAGGATGAGATTTTAGAAAAATTCTCTCTGGTCATGATGGAGATGTTGGATTGAGGGGTCACTGGAGGCAGGGGGATGATCTGGAACCTAAGGGCCGTTGATTGTCCAGGAGACAGACCTGGGAAGGTTGGACCCAGGAAATGAGGTGGCAAGAGGAGGCTGCGCATGAGCTATAGAGAGACCACGTGTCTGATGAGACAGAGATGAAGGAGACTCCTCCACCATGACTGAGATGGGAGATACAGAAGGAGCAGACCTGAAAAATGAACACTGGAGAATTCACAGTTTAGCTTTCCCAAGTATTAAAAATATCAGAGTCGCTTCTTATTACATTAATTCACCTCAACACTCAAAATCTATGCAAGAAATAACAGCTTCTCTTCTGTGTCTTCCAGGAACATCTTTACCCAGGGTTTGCAGCAGGTCTGCCTTGGAGTTCATTTGACCTAATTCACTATTTACAGAGGCATGTACCCTTGACCTCCCGGTGTCTCCAGGGCCTTTTGTGTTTTTCTCTCTGCCTCTCCCCACTATCATCTCAATCTTGTTATTAGAGAATAAACAACAGGCAAAGGTTTTCAGTAACCAAACTGTAGTGTCTTCGCTTCCCTTGAATGGTCTTCTAAGTGAAGCGGTGTATGGAGCCAGGAGCTTGGGGACCTTCAACATTTTTTGTCTTTTTTTGTACTCATTTCCCCTTTTGTTTAGTTGTAAGAATCTGAGCCTGAGACACAACATCTTTAGGAAATCCAGTTAAACCCTGGCTTTTAAACCACTAGGTTTAGATATGCCCAGGAGACCTGAGGAAGCGGCTCTTGAGCTCCTTTTGTGCTGGGAACCTGTCTGGAGACCCTGGTCTTTCCTGTAATCTCCACACGCTCTTTTCAGAAAGCCATATTTCTTCCATGTCTTTCCTTTCATCCTTGCCTGAACCTGCCTTCATCTTCCTAATGGCTAATTAAAAAATTACAACTAAGAGCATTAAATAGTCAACCTCTTCCCTGATGTTCTCTGTTTAATTTCTGAGGCTCCCAAGTAAAATCTCTTAAGAAGAATTAGAAAGAGCCACTTTTCTGCTTGTAAACTGCATAGTAAATGACATTCTAGTGGGAGGGACTTTATTCTAATTAGTAGCCCTTCAATTTGGACCTTATTTACTTCTTTTTTGTTCTTTTGTTTTTGCAATATTGGGGGATAAAACCCAGTGTCTCACACGCTAGGTGAGTGCTGTACCACAGAGCTACAACCCCAGTCCTTTTTAAAAATTTACTTGGAGACAGGATCTTGCTAAGTTGCTCAGGCTGCCATTGAACTCCCATCCCACCTCAATCATCCAAGTAGCTGAGGTGACAGGCATGTGCTATCATGCCTGACTTCATTATTTACTTCTTATTCCAGAAATATAAATTTAAGGGGGCAGATGCTCCCCAGCATTATGATTTTTCACTTGTGCATGCTTAAAGAACTTTGTTGTGTGTGTGTGTGTGTTGTGTGTGTGTTAGTGTTGGGTGCATGTGTTTCTTCTTCCTTGTTGCCCAGTGATCCTGATGTGTGTTTTCAGCTTGCAATTATTTCTTTTTCATGTAAGTTAGGAGACTAAGCTTGATGAAAACTCATCCTCATTCACAATGTGCACGCTTAAGCGGCTGCTCGATTCCATTTGCAGAGAGAGATCTTGGAAGGCAGTATCTAACTAATAATCAACACCGTGCTCCAGTCAGATTCGTTTATACATTATCTTAACACTCAATTACATATTTTAATAGGACAAGAGTTTAAAAGCTGGAATCAGACAGAGTGGGCTCGATCTATTTTAGATTGTTCGTCATCCATTGTTTTTTTTTTCTTGTGATTCTACAGTTTTACTTTATCATCCCTTTGATAACAATTTCTGCATGAAAATTGACTTTATATTTCATTTTTCCCGTCTGTTATCTTAGCGGCATTCATACGCAAACACCCTTTGCGCAGCACTGGTAATATAACTGATCAGGCGAGGCTGTGCCATAAGAAATCAAAACCATAATAATGTCTTTGGGTTTTGCATTTTAAATACTGCGTTCATTGTTGCGCTGAGCTTTCTGATCCCTTTCCAGACATTACGGAGATTACCTTTGGTAATGCCTATTTCATTGTACTTTGATATAAAATAATGTGTGTCATAAATCATCTGGGTGACTGTCATTAAGCAGGAAAGCGCCTACTTAGGATATGTAACAATTTGCTTTTCTAATTTGAAGAAGATTGAGGCATTTTAATTATGGAAGGCCTTTGTAAATGAGACTGGAATTCAATATAAAAGTGTATTCCTTGTGGAATTGTAGGTTAGACATAATCAAATCTGTATTCATTAATTTTACATTATTTTTGCAAGTGCTAAATAAAAACATCCATTCGAGGGTTCCCTAAATAAAGCCTTATGGTTTTGTTATCTTGATCTGAGAAAAAGTTATGTTTACTTATTTAAGAAAAAATGCACAAAGAATCAGTCGAGACTGCAGGTTAATTGGCAATTGTGAATTTAAAACATTAAAAAAAATTGGGGCTGGAGGGGTTGCTCAGTGGTCACAGCACTTGCCTGGCACGTGCAAGGACATGGGTTTGAACCCCAGCACCACATACACAACAAAGTGTGGGAGCAACGAAAACCACATGAAGAACTAAATAAGATTGATTTCTCTCTCTCTCTCTCACTGTCCCTCTCTCTTAAAAACAACAACAAAAAAAGAAGACTGGGAGAGTCATTGCCTTATGAAGTTGAGACAGACAAAGAACCATAAAGAGACAAGGGTATGTCAGGGTGGGGGAGCTTTTTAAATTATTGATCTGCCCAATAGTTTTAAGATTGCTTCCCTTTGGAATAGAATGGAGGTTTGGTGCCTTCTCAGTGAAGAACAATTGAAAATTATTGGAGCCCTTCTCTTTAAAGGTGATCAGATCTCTGAACACAGACATTGTAGCATGATTTAAAATTATGAGAGCTCTTCAAATTGTTTAAAACATTGATTTTTTATAAAATGGATTTCCACATTGTATTTCTTCAGTCAGTAGGTAATTACGGCAGCCTGGAAACTGAGGTGCTTCATTCTGAAACCAGCGTTTTTTTCTTTGGCCCTTTCCTTTTCTCCCTTCTGCACTCCCCCACCCCACCACCCCCTTAATAAGTCTCCTAGTTTCCCTTGCTGCTGGGATAGACACATCATTCTTTGTTCTTGCTCATAAATCACTCTGTGACCAAGGAACCAGGAAGTTATTAGGGGTGAGAGGAAGGTCAGTTCGAAAATTCAGATTGATCTAACCTATTCTTGCAAAAGAGCACTTTACCTACCTCAAATCCAAAGGAAAACCCAACACGAGGCTTTTTCAACACAACTTTTAACAATGCTTCAGGAAAGTGGAAATTTCAGTAGCTTCTACAGTATTATAAAGATTCATAGGAACTGCGACCTTGTTACCAGTTAAGTATTCAGTTACACTTTTCTTTTCCCGTCCATGCGAATCCAAACACTCTTTTCCTTCTTTGCTCCTGTTTTTTCCATTCTCTCTTCCCTTCTTTCTTTGTCTCTCATTAATACAGACAGAAAAGGAAATTCTGGAATGCAGTGTGGAGACGGATCAAGCTGGAAAGGGTGTCTTGCAGTTGGGAATCTTAGATGTTTCTCTCCATGTGTTAGATATTGGTCTTGTGTAAACACACACACATGTATGCGCACACACACACACACACACACACACACACACAGAATCTTGTGCAAACTAACAAGGGATACAATGAGAGATAATTAACTCAAGGACTGTAGTTTAGATAACCAATTCCATCTCTCCCTTCCTTAACGAAGTTCCCTTCCCCTGGCTCTGTTGCCCTCCCTGTGGTTAAGCTCTTTGGGAAAGGGCAGAAGCAGTGTTCCATGTGTTTTGTAAAAACCTTTATCAAAGTGAATTGAACATAATATTAGGTCTCTGTCAGTCACACCTGCCACACACTAGCTTTGTGGGTCTTTCATGCACATCATAACTTGAGTCTAAATCTAAAGGAACAGGAGAAGCAATAGAGCAAAGCTATCCAGATGTTGCTCAGTCTGTGTGACTGTAAATTTTAAAAGTACCAGCTTTCCATCCAGATTTTAGTGCAGTGGGAACTATATGAAAATTCCGAGACATACTGGTTTATTGAAGTGTCTGGCCATTTCTATATGAATTTTGGAACAGATGTACTGAGGTAGGCAATAAAACTGTGATAATAAGGAACATTTCCACATCAACTCACTGAACTACTAATCTGTAATGAGGACCAAAACTCAGCAGTGGAGGAGGGTGATTTTCATTATTACTTTTTTAAACTCGGTGTGAATTATGCAAATTCATTCTTTACTTTAGCTTTGGTCAAGATTTCAAGGTGAGGTTGGGGGTTGAGGCTAACCTGCTTTATTCAGAATTTCAGTTTTACCTTTTTCTTTTTTTTTAACTAGTAAAGATAATATCGGAATGTGGCATAGGCCTGTGAATTTATCTTTAGAATAGTGTATTTTCATTGTATGATATTATATAATACCCAAAAAGCCACAACCGGGGGCTTTTGAGTCCCTTTGAATTTCAAAATTTGTGTCCAATTCTCAGGGCCACTGGAGGAAGCAGAGTACCCCACTCCAAGAGCTGGGGATGTGGCTTGGGTGCACTTACGGTGTGACCACCAACGTTACAGCTCACACGTCTGGATGGAGCAGAAGGCACACCATCTTGATTACCTGTTTTGCTGCCTTCTTATTCCTGGTCACATCCCAGCCCACGGACTCTTCCATCTGAGAGCATCCCAGATATCAATAAAGAGATTGCAGCTTTCCAAATAGGAAGAAAACAGGAAACAAACAAAAATGCAAATGGAATGCAACTTATTTAATAGAATAGGGATTTTCCATTCTTAGTTCTTCCTCTACTAACCTGTGGTGATTAGAAATTGGATTTTTAAATTTTTTTATTAAGAAATTTAGTTATTGTACAATCAAAAAAGCATCCAAAGTAACAATATGATATGTATATGTTCTTAAATCAGATTTACCTTGGGGCTGGAGCAGTGGCTCAGTGGTTACAGCACTTGCCTGGCATGTGCAAGTGCGCAGGTTCAAACCCCAGCACCACCTACACAGCGAAGTGTCAGAGTAACAAAGGCCATATAAAAAACTAAATAAAGTTGATTCTGTCTTTCTCTCTCTTTCTCTCTCACTGTCCCTCTCTCTTAAAAAAAAAATCAGATTTACCCCTAGACCCCTCATTAGTCTCCCTCTCTTTCCCCTCCTCCACCTGCCCCCTCCCACTCCTATTTTTAAAAAATGAATAATTTCACTTGGATAATACTAGGAAGAGGACAAGGAACTTGAGAAGCAACAGACGCATTCATGAGAAAAGGAAAGAAGCAGAGGCAGGTCTGAAAAAGATGCCAGCTGCGATGTCAAGAGAGCTCCTTAAGGACCGAGCTTGGGGCAGCTGATGGGCAGCAGGCAGGCATGCCCCAGAACACGGGGAAGCAGTTCCCGAGGTGTCCTCCGCCTCAAGGTTCTGCTTCTCTCATCCCATTTGGGAAATATTAAAGCTCATTCGCTCGTTTCTGGAATTTCAAAAATTATTTTTTCTTAGCATTACTCTGTTTTCCCAAAGCAGATTTTTTGTTTATTTCTTATTTTATTATAATACAGTTGCTACTGGTCACTTCATATGTTTTCCTGTTCTTTATTTTAAGAGTCCTGCAGCCCCCAGGAAGCAGCGAAATGGTAAACAGCAGGAGGAGGCAGTAGAAGCAAAAAGAAGAAAATGTTAGTGAGCTTCACTGACGGGGAAATCAGCTCTTTTCTCTAAACGGGGCTCCTCACAGGGAGAGAGAGCCACTTGCCTTTTGGTTTTCTTTTGGTTGTTTATTTCCCTTTTGACATCTTTGCTACATTATAAAAGCAACCATGCTCAAAATGCAAATTAAAAAACAGGGCTGTATTCTAAATATTTACATTTAACAAACTAATCGTTGTAAAACACGCAAAAATATAATGGCCATGTGTTGAAGTTCATTTGAAGAGAAGATCAAAAGTCCACATTGGACACTTTCAAGAATTTGAGCCATAGGACAAATGGCTCATTCCCACGCTCCTCACTCCAAGCTGCGACATCTGTCTATCAGGGAACGCAATGTGTGTCCTAAGCCACAACTTCAGGGGACAAGATGAGAGTAACATACAATATTGTGGGCCGGGTATCTCACTTAAAATGTGGCTAATAATGGAGGGACAAAAAGTTTCCTTCTCCTTCCTTCTGTTATTTTTTAATAATTATTTAGAACTGAACTTGGAAGATGGTCTTTTGCAGTATTTGTTGATTGCAGTATTGGAATTCTTGTCTTACGACTACTGGTCTATATAAAGAGAAAATGGTATCTGGTAGGAAAAGGTAGGTCACATGATGTGTCATGGTACATTGCTAACAAGGAAGTGAAAAAGGGATGCAGTAGTTTTGAGGTCCCTGGTGGTCTTTCTTGTTTTATTTCTCTTTATGAGACAGTGTTATGTGGGAATCAAAAACAGCATTGATGCAGTTTATTTTATTAGCATTATTTTTCTTTGCAATTGGATTTTTTATTTTGGAAAAATTCAACTATACAACAAAATAAAATAATACAAGGAACCCCAATATGTGTCAGTGACGGCACTTCGAAATACCCATCTGTGGAAATGGTTGTGGGAACATGGAGGTGAGTGGCTTTGCTCCCTGACCGTTTTTGTTTGCACCTGTCCAATCATGCAACTAAACCTCACGCATCTGCACCCACAGAAGACTTCAAAGCTGCTTTTGAATCAGGAAAAGTGTCTAAACTGCCATGGAAAGGGAGATTCAAAGTGAACAAGGTTACAATAACCCCTAAACTGATGTCTTCCTCATTTTTAATTTAACACTTGTAAGTAGCTTAAACATGTCGGTTGACAACTAGAGGCAAAGAGGAAAAAACCATTGGGTAAATACAGGAGAATGTTTTCTGCTTAGCTACTTGCTCTGAGAGGAGACAGAATGTGTGTATGTGTGTATGTGTGTGTGTGTGTGTATGTGTGTAGAAATGCAAAGAAAAACTAAGAAAAACAGAAATACCGAAAAAAAAAAAGAAAAAAAAGAAAGTGAAATTACAAGGGAAATCTCTCAACAAGACTCTTGCAGAGCACATCTGGAAATGAAGTTTTTCTTATTTGCAATGATAGTGTCATGTCTAGGGCACAAGAAACAATATTTGACAGTCTCGTTGATGTATACTGATGTGTGAAGGGAAGTCATCTAGCTCTGTGTCCAGGTTTTCTTTTGATATTATCACCACCATGAGATGATATGGTTTCTAGTTGAAAACTGGTGCCAAAGATGAAGCAGAACTAACTTGGCATGGAAAACATCTATGGTCTATATGTGCCAGGGCTTACTACACAGGATAGGCAGCTTCAGTGGCAACTAGAATTGTGATGCCCACTTCTGGGCTGCATCCCTGTGGCTGAAGGATCTAGCATTAGGGATATTGCATAATCTCTGTGTTTCAGCTTCCTCAGTGGCTCAGTGGTCAAGACAACCCTAGACTTCCAGGTGGATAAGTGCCAACAATGCTGAAAGGGAAGGGTGATGCTTGGTTGTGAATTTTGGTTTTGCAACCCCCATATTTTATAAAGTGCTTTGGGATGCTTGGAAAGGGAGAGATATATACAGAGATTGGAGAGAGAGAGAGACTGACCCTACCCGGTTCATCTTGTGGCTCTTCCCACCAAAATCTCCAGAGACTGGACTGGCTTCTAAAAGCATCTAAATTATGCCATTCCAGGTCCCCTGCTTGTTAGTGCTCTTCTGTTCACCTTTAAAAATTTTCAAGTTTGAACATGGAACTCCATATTTTCATTTTTAATTAAACCCTAGAGACTCTCTGGGGACAAGCCACTCTCCCTGTGATAGCCCAACTGTCTTACTAAGAGTTTCTGCACTGTCTATTTCACATCTGAGACTTCTCTTCTAGACTGAAAATGAGATGAATGCAAGCTGTCTTAGTCCGTTGCAGCTGCTGTAACAAAATATCTTAGACTGCTTATTTATAAACAACAAAAATCTATTGCTCGCAGTTCTACAGGCTGGAAAGTCTAAGAAACACCAGCAGGTTCAATGTCTCATGAGGGCCACTCTTTTTCAAAAAGAGTACCTTCTAGTTGTATCTTCATGTGGTGGAAGGGGCAAGGTGCTCATAGGCTTCCTCAGGCTTTTTTACACACAGACGTTAATCCCATTTATCTCCTAGAGGTCCTACCTCTCACGACATCACACTGGGGACTAGGTTTCAACATATTGATTTAGGGGTCAGAGGTATAAACATTCAGACACTATCACTAAATTATAGGAAATTTCTGAGATCCAAATCATGCATCAGGAAAATTGAGATTCTAAAATAGTCTGAGAGTAGAACTTGAGGTTAAAGGGGGCTCTGAGAAAGTCTTTAAGAAACATCTGCACTAGAAAAATAAACAGCAGACCCTTTTCAGATTGCCATTTGATGACACCAAATTGAGCTTTCCAAGGCTCCTCTTTTTCTCCTATTATGTTATTTCTGTGTCAAGCATTATTCAAAAGCATTGTTCAAGCTCAACAATTTTGTAGTCTTTGAAATTATTCCACTTTGTACCATTGATTATGTGCTTGATGTTGAACAAGTGTTGAGCTCCATGAAAGCAAACTTTTCTTATTTAATGATTTCTTCTAAAATTTGTATTTTTAGGGGCTGGAGAGGTGGCTCGCAGTTATGGCGCTTGTCTGGCATGTGCAAGGACCGGAGTTCAAACCCCAGCACCACATATACAATGAAGTTTCAGAGCAAAGAGGGCCACATGAAAATCTAAATAAAACTGATACTCTCTTTCTCTCTCTCTCTCTCTTTAAAAAAAAAATTTGGATTTTTACTCATTTGATTTTCCAACAAACTGCATTATCTCTCCATTCTTTAATGTTTGCCTGCTAAGCAATTACAGACCCAGGGTTGATAATTAAACATGCTAAATCACGTGGAGGTTCAAGAACACTCATGATTTTAGTTGCTTCTGGAAATGTCCAAGGATGGAATATCTCACCTCTCTCTCTCTCTTTTTTTTTTCCTAAAGAGAGAGGGAAAGTGAGAGAGACAGAGAAAGAGAGAAACAACTTTATTTAGTTTTTCACATGGCCTTAGTTGCTCCAACACTCAGTTGCGTACGTGGTGCTGGGGTTTGAACCTGGGTCCTCATGCTTTCCAGGCAAGCCCCGAAACCGCTGAGCCACCGCTCCAGCCCCTATCTCACCTCTCTTTAAGAAATTTCTAAAACCAAACCTGTACCTCTCAGTATTTTGAGGAAAATATATAAATGGCAGGAAATGCATGGGTCAGAAAATGTGAGGTGTGAGCGTGGGCAGGGCCAGAGCAGAGGTCTTCTTCCACATTCACAGTTTCTTGAGGTCTACCAGGATGTTATCAAATCTGCTCAGCACTGGAGCCCACGGCCTGCTGACCACATTTCTCCAGTCTACAAAATGCCCAAATTTGCAAATTGCCAGAGGGTTTTGATTTATTTCTTATTCAGGAAGAAAGACCTGAAATACTGTATCATGAAAGCTCTTTTTAAATGTTTCCTACTGACTGAGTGGGGTTTCCCTCAGCCCACAACCTGTGTAGCACTTGACAGACATTACAATTACTGAGGTAAAAAGAAGTGATCCCAGCTTCTTTGGTCCCGTTCTAATTTAGTGCCCATTGAAAGAGGTACTAGGCAGAAGTCAGACCTATGGAAATTAGAGCATCAACTTTGATTAGGCTTACTTAGATCTTTGGACATTTCACCTCTCTACCGGGGTCCTACTCAGTGGGTCACAGTTTCCACCTTTTCTCGGGGAACCCCCAGTAGAGAGAGGACATCTTGGCAGGTACATAGCTCATCGGGAGAGAACTGGGACATTCCTGCTTAGTTTCTTCTCTCCAACTCACCGACCCGAGAAAGTAATGGAAAGAAACTAAGAAAATAATTGTCATTGTGGAAATTCTCTTACATGAAAATATAAATAAGGAATAAGCATCCTGTTAGTAACAAATAAAAGCAAAAAAGTTATCTCTTTTGAGATTCACATATGATACCAAAAGGAAAATGTCACCAATTCACATTTTAATAACAGAGAAGCATCTTTTAAATGTCAAAAGTAACCCACCTAAAAAACAATTTTTAGCTCAAAAAAAAATTCAGACATTTAAGAAGAAAAAAAAAGATGACTTTTGAAAACTTTAAAAGTTACCTTGATAGTATAAAAGACAATAGGTGTGTTAATATTATTTCCTATTCAGGAAAATGACCATTGGGACATCTTCATGGCCAGATCACAACTGGTACAATTGTTCAAGGTTCTATACATTCTTGGAAGTAAAGACAGGAATTTCTTTTTTTTTTAAATTTTTTAAAAAAATTATTTAAAACAATTAATATGTTAATATAAGAATAATTTTAGAGGGGGGAAAACCTTTCGTAGTAGCTCACAAATGTCTTTTACTCAGGAAAGTCTTCCTTGAATTCCAGACTTGTTTAAAATCCCCTATTATACAACATTTCAAGTATTTTCAGCACAAAGATTATATTTTGTAATTATTTACATTTATTTTTGTGGCTCTTTGATTAATACCTATGTCTATTTCTAGTCTACGGGATCTATTAAGTTAAAGTTACCATGTCTTTTTGCACATCATTTGAACATCTGAGTCTGACATACTAGTGTCTGTATATAGATCTCCAAAAACCAAGGACAGGAATTTCTTAAACAGTTTTTAATTCATGATTACAATGGCAGCCAATGCAGGTTCCTGTAGTCTCCCCATTTGCCTGAATTTGGGCTCCTTTGCCTCGTTAGCAATTCTAGGTTTGTGGCACAAGAATACAGACCTGTCTATCTTAAAGACCTTTTATGTTTTGTTTTGTTTTTTCCCCAGTTGGCTGCCTGTCTCTCAAAGGGCACTATCTTTACTCCATCCTCTCCTTAACAAAACCCTTCATTTGTTTAGAGCACTAGGAAGTCTAGGGGCAGGAGGGCCTGCCATACCAGTCCCTTCAAACTGGCTTGTTCAGGAAGCCATTCAGGATACCCCAAAAGTCAGCAAAGCTCAGGAGTAGAATTCAGTTCTGGTTTGAGTTAAGCTGGCTCTGAGAGAGTCCCTTCCTTTACACAGAACATTTGCAAAGATTAAACACTGAACGGGCTTCTTATTTCAGGGTTCAAGCTTTATAGTGTTATGGGACAAAGAGGAGGGTAATTCAGTTAGGAAGTAACACAATCGCCTTTGATAATTGCATTTTTAGGTCATCTTGGATGCAAAAAGGATATTGGATGGGGGCAGGGTGGTCTCCCTGATGAATTTATTCCCAGAGCCTGCCATCCTAGTGCTGGGGAGCACGGGGCCTCTTGACTTGGCTGACCATGGGTCTTACTTCTTTCTGTGGGAACACACCCTCATTTGAGGGATGCTTTTGCTTGACTGGAGAGGGTAGAAGTCTCTCTCTCTCTCAGGTGATTTATTATAATGACGATGATTATTGTTGGATTATTATAGTCACTCATTGGCAGGGTTATAGTTAAAAATTTGGCAGTGTATGTACAGTAAATGACTATTTTTACAGCTCAGCTATAAAAGTTTACTTAGGTCTGAAATTTGATATACAAGCTCTCCATCCAGGAGTGCTTTCCTTTCAAATAGAATTTAAAAATAATAGTTAATAAAATTGGTCTGTCTAATTTTCCTGAGTTATATGAGTACTCTGGAAAAACAAATGTATCATTTGTATAGCTTTTCTAGTACTTTTTCTCAGTCGGCTTTGAGTTTAAACAAGGTGCTGTAAAATTTAAATTATTTAAGTTGAGCTTGGATGGATTGAGAAGAAATGATATTATGCATGAGGCAACACTAGAAACGGAGAGAACACGGGGAATATTTCTATTTAACTTTAAAAACTCTATTGGTGGCCCAGGAGAAACCCTTTTGAAACAATTAGCACTGTGCATTTTCATTATGCATTTTATACCTCTAAGTACATAATCACACGCTCATATCTATCTGATAAATAATGAGATTTTTGTTTCACATTTGCATTGTTAATTACAGTATATTACAGAAGTAAGATTCCAAAGCATCTGTTATTAATAGAATGTGATTTTTTTTTAAATAACAAGGGCACTTTAAATAGACAAAGAGAAAGCACCCTTTTCTGGAGTAAAGATCTCCCAGATCTGTGGTGAGCTTTTTGTTTGGACATTAAAATAGATGTGGCAGGAATGGGGGAGGGGCAGGGATACCACATGCATCGACGCTAACAAGATAATAATATACATAGTGTCACTGACAAGGTTTATGTCCTTATTCTTGAGAAAGGAGTCATAAGTTTTGTAAATGCAAAAGCAGTAAGAATATATCTATATTGAAAAGATGAAAAATCCAATCCATAAGTTCCTCCCTAGCATAGGACTCTCTGATCACAGTGTGAGCACTTGGATGAAAGAGCTGGCTCTAGGGTATCTCAGGATCACCATCTTCCCTGTGCAAAGGTGGTTCCTCTACGAATGCTGCTATGGTTTAGATATGAGGTGTCTCCCAAAAGGCCATGCGTGAGACAATACGAAAAAGCTCAAAAGTAAAATGATTACATTATGAGAGCTTTAACCTAACTGGTGGATTAATCCACTGATATGGATTAACTGGGGGAGTAAGTGTAGACAGCTAGAGAATGGGTGGAGGACGTGGGTCACTGGCAGTGGCAGTGGGTCACAGCTTTTGGGGACTTGGGGAGCAGAACTCTTTTAGCTTCCTGTTGCCATGTCCTGAGCAGCTTCCCTCCTTCTCTCATGATGTTCTCCCTCACTTGGGCCCAGGGCAATGGAGTCAGCCATCTGTGGACGGAGACCTCTGAAACTGAGAGCCCCAGATGAACTTTTCCTCCTTTATGTTGTTTTGGTCATGTCTTTTGGTCAAGCAATAAAAAGCTGACTAAAACAGCAGGATTACCCTTTCATCCCACTTTCCTTCCTGAGGTCTCATTGACAGTGAGGAGAAAGTCAGATTAAAGCTCTAGCATCCTGGAGATTCTCCATCTTCTTGTTACCATAACCACCCAGGTGATGGTTAAACTCACTGAACAAAGGGCATATACCAGCACTGCCTGGAGAACCAGAGGCAACGAATGCACTGTAAAATGCAGAGCCCCAGTCAAATGCAAGTCACCAAGTCATGACTGCCCTGTGGGAGAGCTTGCAGGGTCAGCATTTGGTGCCTATTCTTTTGGCAATAGATTTTATAGCTTTGTCATCCACTACTATCAGGATATAAAATAGTTCTCACAGGAAAAGGGTGAAACAGCCCAAAACTTTTTCCTTATTACTCAAACCTTCCTTCCAACCCCAACCTGATCTATTCCCCATCACATAATTTTGTCACTTTGATAATGTTATATAAATAGAATCACACAGTATACACCCCTTGGAGACAGGTTTTATAGTGAGCATAAAACCCTTGAGATTCATCTAGGCTGTTGCATTATTAATAATTTAGTCTTTTTTTCTTTTTTTAGAGAGAAGGAAAGAGAGAGAATCATTTTTTTTTTTTAAAGAGAGAGGGACAGTGAGAGAGAGGAAGAGAGAAACAACTTTATTTGGTTTTTTCACATGGCCTTAGTTGCTCCAACACTCAGTTGTGTACGTGGTGCTGGGGTTCGAACCCGGGTCCTCATGCTTGCCAGGCAAGCGCCGAAACTGCTGAGCCACCGCTCCAGCCCCAGAGAATCAATTTTTTTAATTGAGTTTTTCACATGGCTTTCATTGCTCTGACACTAAGTTGTATACGTGGGGCTGGGGTTTGAACCCTTGTACTTGCGCATGCTGGGCAAGCTCCATAACCACCAAGCCACTGCTCCAGCCCCTAATTTAGTCCTTTTAATTGCTGGGTAGCATCCTATTGTATGAATATGCCGCCGTTTGTTTCTCCATCCACTCATCAAAGCACCTTTGTATTGTTTCTAGTATTTGGCCGTTACAAATAACTGTGAGCATCCGTGTACAGGTTTTTAAATAAACATATATTTTCATTTCCTTAGGAGAAATATGCAAAAGTGTGGTTGCTGGTTCATAAGGTAAGTATGTGCTTAATTGCATTAGAAATGTACACGCTCTTTTCCAGAGTAGCTGTGCCATCTTGCATTTCTACCAGGAACGTATGAAAGATCCAGTTGTTGTGCATCCACACCAGCGTTTGATATTATCAGTGTATTTGCCTTCGTCATTTGAACATGTATGTAGCAGATATGTCCTTGTAGTTTTAATCTGCCTTTCTCTATTACATCTTTTCGTGTATTATTTGCCATCTATTTGGTGAAGTATTCTTCCAGTTATTTGTCCATTTGGAAAATGAGCTTTCTTTGCATTTTATTTTATTTGTTCAACATAGTCTTACATGTTGGACGGAATCATTGTTTCACATTCATGAACATGAGCTTTTTTTTTTATTCGTTAAATATGGACTTACAATTAGGAGGGACTCATTATCAAACAATCAAGAACAAATGTATAATGACAGAGCAAGCCAAGGCTGGTGCCAGTCCATGGTTTCCCCCCTTGGATTCCCCACTGTTCCAGAACATGAGCTTTTTGAGTAAGTTCTTCTCTGCATTGTGACCGTACTCTTTCTAAAGTGTATTCATGAGAAGCTACAGCAATATATTAAGTTGCTCACCAACTATTGTGAATGTTGCTGTGCTAACACTCACAAAAACAAAACCATTTTCTTCTAATGCAGCTTTTCTTGGTTCTGTATTCCATGCCTCTCGTCTAGGAAAATCCCTTTCTGTTATTTTCTACCAGGGGAAAACAAAAGGAATCTCACTAATTCAGAATGATGAAGGCAAAAGGGAGAGTGGAGCCAGGAAGCCTCAAGGGAAAACACACACACAAATGTGTTTTCAAATCAATGTGGCTAATTGGGGAAATGCAAATAAAAACTATACTGAGATTCCATCTCACTCAAGTAAGAATGGCAATCATTAAGAATGCAAATAACAATAAATGCTGGGGAGGATGGTGGGAAGGAACTCTTACACGCTGTTGGTGGGCATGTAAATTAGTACAGCCACCATGGAAATCTGTATAAATATTCCACTAAAAAAAAAATCTAAAAATGGAACTTCCATATGATCCAGCTACACCAGTCCTTCGTATTTATTCAAAAGAATGAAAGTCAGCATACTTTAGAAATATATGCATATCAGTGTTTATCACAGCACAATTCATCAAAACTAAGCTGTAGAACCTGGCTAGGTGTCTGTCAACAGATGAATGGATAAAGGAAATATGGTATACATACACAATGGAGTTCAACTCAGCCATAAAGAAGAATGAAGCTATGTCATTTGCAGGAAAATGAAGGGAAATGTAGAGCATCACGTTAAATGAAATGTCAGACTCAGAAAGACAGGCATCTCCTGTCTCCTCATCTGTAAAAGCTAGTGGGAAAAAGAAGAAGAAAGGATGTCATGAAAGTTGAAGGGGCACCCTTATGAGGGAAGAAGAGGATGGAGAAGGGAGGAGAGAAGGGTAAAGGGAATAGAATTGGGAAGTGGAATTGATCAATTAATGTTACATGCATGCAACGATGTACCACAATGAAACTCACCATTCTGCATAATTAATATGTACCAATACCAAAAGAAGAAAGAAAGAAAGGTGGCTAGATTACAAATTTGACTCCCATCAAGAAATCAACAAAATCTGATATATCAATATTCAACACAAACATGGTAGTTGATTTATAGGCTGATTAAATATCAATAAAAAGTAAAAAGAGAATTGCAAATTTGCTTTTTAAAAAAAAAGTATTTCATTAGTACTTAATTCAGCTTTAGCATAAGTTCAAAGTATTACCTGACTTGCAAAGCTTCACTCTTTCAGGTCTGCCTCTTTTTCTTAAATCAAGATACATATGACAATTCCTAAGAAAGTGTATTTGAGTTTTCTATGTGTACAAATACTAAGAGATAAATTAGAGTTGTTTATGTAAAATAAAGCTTATGATATTTTACTTTGAAACACTAATTGAAAGACAAATTTCCTTTAATAAAGAAAAAAAGCATATGACTTAAATTGAAGGTATATTGAAAAAATCTTAATATGATAAATGTTTATTTTGAAAGAATTTGTATTAGAATTCCTTTGTTTTAAAGCTATCTCTGTTAGACTGGGGCAGCTGGGCTCCCTGCTGGGGTCCCACACTTTTGGCCTAAGCCATATGCGTCTTTCCCTCTAAGGACAGGATTCTGAGGGGTCAAGAGGAGCACCCTGCTGGAGCTTATACTAGACCATCCCTTTTCACATATATCTCAAGTTCCAGGAACCAGGAATTGGCTTCTCAGAAGGATGGAGCCTGCTTCCGGGACCTGCGTGGGCCTTTTCCTCAATGCCCCTTTCACCTCCTTTATAGATGACCAGGCTTCTGGTGGATTCTTTGGTGGGCCCAGTGGGTAGTAAGGGTGGCAGTTCCATGAGGCATGGTTTGGAACTGAGTTTGCATTGCATGATTAGGGTTGCCCATTCACATGCGTGAGGCTTTATCTGTCCAGAATGGAGCCACAGATGGAGAGATGAAGGTAGCCTCAGGCTGCAATCGTGAGTAGGATCTCCATTTTGTTCTAGCCCTGGGTCCTGAAAACCAGGGCCAGGCCTGCTTGCAAGAATGACTGTCCAGGGGCTTGAGTGGTGGCTCAGCAGCTAAGGCGCTTATATTGTATGCACAAGGATGCGGGTTCGAACTCCAGCACCAGGCACACAGCAAAGTGTCAGAGCAGTGAAAGCCACATGAAAAACTAAATAAAATTGTCTCCCTCTTTCTCTCTCTCCTCTCTCTCTCTCTCTCTCACTGTCCCTCTCTATTAAAAAAAAAAGACTATGCAAGCCTTCAGAAGAAGAACATTTCAAGCTCCAACTCAAAATTCACCTTTGCCACAGCTGAAATATTTCCATTTCCTAATTGGTGTGGTCCATTTCACATCTTAACAGAGATACTCTTTCCGACAACTCCTTAATACTTAGTCTGTACCATGCAGTTTAGCATTTAATTATATTCTGTCATATACGGTATGCTTTTGTTTTGTGGGAGTTTTATTTTATTTTGTCTCCAACTTGACTGTAAGTCCCTAGAGATAGAAAAAGAAGTCTTATGCCTCTGTGATTTGTAGCAACTGTAACTAGCAGAATTTTGAATCTGGAGTAGATAATGAATACTTACAGACTGATAGACTTATAATGCCTTATAAATATGTTAAATAAGACAGAGGCTAGCAATTTCAAATCCTGAAGTTGTGGAGAATTAGCAGTAGCATCTTAGGTACACACAGGAAATAATACAAACCCAGGGAAGAGAGGATAAAGACAAAGAAAGACATTTGAGCATCTGCTTAGTTTAGGATTAGGCCAGAAAAGGAGCTCGAATGGAACTTTCTACCTCCCAGGGCCCCATGGCTGCAGGGTCTTTTAAGAATTGGTAAGCAGATCTGAGTAGGACCTCGAAGACAGTTGTGCAAACAGGGTGAAGTGAGAGATCCGAGGACCTCTGTTGTTTCACAGCAAACAACTTATTTGCACCCAAATCAACAAAATATAAACACAAGGATTTTATGTGTGATTAAGAGGCTTACCTGTCAAGGAATCTGCTTTTGTTATTAAGGCCCAAGCAGCAGTGATTGCCTCTGTGTTTGTGTCTCTTCCACACTACCGTGATTCTCATTAAAAAATAATAGCAGTTTATTCTTCTCAAAATCAGTTTCTCTTATTTTTCAAAGATTGATAGAATGGATGTTTTGACAGTTGATGGCCTTAATTTGCTGTGTAATGTGATTGGATTGGATTTGGCTGCTATGGACTGGAATCAACTCCTTGCCAACTGCCTGTGTATCCAGGTCCACTCTGAGAACAGCACATGCTTCCCATAAAGCAACGGGATCTCGCTGTGTGGTCCTAGACCCAGGGGGGGAGATCCCTAGACCCTCAGGACGTCTTCAGAATCCGCATTATTTTGTAGAAAGCTAATATGTTATTTGCATTCTCACTTGGATTCTCTCCTGGGCATACCGTGGAGTCTTCTAGAGGCTGCAAGATGTGATGACATCATTGTGTTGTTGAATAATGGACTGCAGACTTGCATATCCTGGATCTCAAAGACTTCTCAGTATTAATTTTTAGTCTAGGGAACATTAACAGAGATAACCCACATAAACATAACCTCTTTGGGGTCCTTCACTTTTAAGACTATAGAAAGTATCCTGAGAGCAAAAAGTTTGGGAAACTGCTATCTCAAAAACCTAACCAGCTCCCCATATCTCCTTAATCTTTGCATGTACCAAAGTTCAATGGAAAGTCACAGAGATGATTAGAAGTTAGAAAGTTAGATTTACGAGCAGAGGTGGAAGGAATTGGGATTGATCAACCCAGAGAAGAGAAGTTGGAGAGATGCCCTAATAATGATCTTCAGGTATGTGGAGGTTGACATACAGAACGAGAAGAAATTGGCTTAAATGCAGAGTGTGAGATTTAGACTAGAGATAAAGAGTAATTCTCTGACAGGGGCTGTTAAACAGCAGAGTGGGTGAGTGACCGGGCTTGTGGAATCTCCCCCTCTGGAGGTCTTTTAAAATGGGATAGATTTCCATCTGTCTGGGATGATTTAAATGTGGTCGTGCCAGAAAGCTGGGGGGAATGGATAAGATGGTGTCTTGGGCTCTCCTTCCAGCTCTCCGTTCTATAATTAACTTGATGAAAGGAACTGTGGTGATTTGCTGTGAAGGGTTGAGACAGGAATGTGCCTGCTGATCTCTGGATAGGTCCTGTGTGGGAAAGCCAGAGGTCTTGCTTTGTGGCTGGTGGCAATCCCATATCATCTAGGAAAATGACTGATGCCTGGACAAGTCCATTGCAAGTCAGAGTTAGAAGGACTGGGCTCTGGATTCCTGCTGAACCTTCCCATTGTCTCGGAGCAGTAAGAAAAGGAATTCAACAGATTGATTTTAGTCGAGTGGATCCTGGAAAATGTCCAATATTACGTGGAGGCATTTGGGCATGGAATGGGCATGAATCTAACAGAGAAAGAAAATGAAATGAAAACCTTATTTTTATAGAAAGACAATATCAGAACACCTGAATGGAAAGTATGAGAATAATGCTCTTCACGGACACGTTCCATTTTACTAGGAGCAGATAGACTTTATTTTCTTCTGAAAAGTTAGTGAAATTTCAATGCTTCTGATTTTCAAACCCACTTTGCATTTTGGAGATTAGAGGTTTGTGTTTGCCTGTACTGGGTCAGAGAGGTCCAGAGAACCAGTGAACCAGTTCACTTCCAAGTTAGTTTGTTTCCTTTGCTTATCACTTGAATTTCAATAAATAATATGCCTGAGCCAAAACAAGAGGAAGGAAAGAATGCAAATTTGCTGGGTTCCTCCTGTTGGATCCTGACATTAGGGACAAACACAGTGGAAATCAGTGGAACCATCAGGGATAATGAGCTAGGTTAGAGGATATAAATGAGATCTTATCTAAATGTAGATCCAATCAGCATCGTCTCTGTTGACATTTAAAAAATATTTGGATCACATATTATCTTGACTTGGTCTGATTGATAGAAAGCAGAGAAAGAAGTTAGCAAGACTCCCTTGAGTACTTTCAGAGACTCCAGGGTAGTTTGATCAGATATCATTCAGGAAAACAACCCTGGCAGATAGCAGATAACCCCATTGTGGGAAATGATTACCAGGCTCTATCTATGTCCCAAAGATTCCAAGAGGCTACTGACCTTTCTTTTGATAAAGTCTTGGTGTTGAATGAGATGGGAAGATCAGGCCGAGGGCAGCATGGTGTGTAAGCATTCTGTCCCAGAAGAGGAAAGTGGGAAAATTTCATGGAAGTTATAAGACAGTAAACCTCTTTGAGTTTTAAAATTCATATCATGCAAACACTGGAAAGAATCTTTTGACTTTATTTTAGGCTCAAATTCATGGCCTTTGGTGGAGAGAGAGGTGAAAGGGAGAGGGAGGAGGGAAATTGTTGTTCGTGGAAAGCAAAGAGCTACTTAAACAAAAGCATGGTTCCAAAAGGTAGCCATTAAAATATCACATTTAGAGTTTTAAAATGAGCTGGACAAGGTCCTCATTTCTTCTGACCACCTTTGCAGAGGTGAAATAGTGGTAAGGACAAACTACTCATTAACTTTGTGGATTAGGAAGGAAGGAATTTTTTTTTCTTCTTAGGCAGAGCAAACATGTGATCATGAAAATATGAGTAAGTCTCTGTAGCTAGAAAAGGGGCAAGTAGTTGGTGTGTGTGCGTGTGTGCGCGCGCGCGCGCGCGCGTGTGTGTGTGTGTGTGTATGTTTAAAGCCCCTTCTAGGCCAATCAAGAGGAGCCTCTGCTAGAGGCTGTGGGTGTACAAGAAGAAACTTCATGGACACTTTGACGCTTTGCCTTCCCTTCTTTCCTCCTCCTCCTCCTCCTCCTCTTCCTCCTCCTCCTCATCCTCCTCCTCCTTTTCTTCTTCTTCTTCTTCTTCTAAAGACAGAGGGACAGCGAGAAAGAAAGAGAGAATCAATTTTATTTAGTTTTTCATGTGGCTTCCATTGCTCTGAGACTTCGTTGTGTACATGGTGCTGGGGTTTGAACCCATGTACTCACCCATGCCAGGCCAGGCAAGTGCCTTAAACACTGAGCCACCGCTCCAGCCCCATCTTCCCTTCCTTTATCCAGATGATTCTTCAAGTGATTACCCCTGCCTGCTGTATTCTTCACACCACTCATCCCCTCCAACTGTTGTACAGCCAAAGTTGTAGTACTTATCCAGGACAAGCTTGCCTTCCATTGTAACCTCCTTACCTTCCAGAGCTCCAGCATAACCTTTTGCCCTGCTAATCTTGTCCTAAGACACTATTTCCCTTGTGTTAGAGTTTGTTGTGGAAATGTCCATCTTCACCATTTCATTGTGTGTTCCCATAGGGCAGCAACCAGGTTTTGTGTTCAGATTTGAGGCTTATACCTATTAGTTGCTCAATTAATACTTCCTACTGAGTGGAACATGATTTAACTCATCTTTTCCAGAAACAAAAAATGATCCAGATGCCACTAATGGATTTTACTTCTGGAAGTTTATTTACTAACACTAAATAATAAAGCAACAGAACTTAAGTATTCAAAAATAGAAATACTGGGAAAGCCCTGTTATACATGCATATATATTCAGATAATCATAATTCAGCAGGACAGTGAGAATACATGCAGATGTGTGTACACGTGTGTATATACTTACATGTGAATAGCAATGATTCATATCTGCATTTTAGTTTTTTAACCACAAACCACATAAAATCAAGAACCACTAGAAGTGAATAAAACAATTCAAATGTCAGATGAAAATCCTTGATAAATAATGTCCTGATTTTCATTTTAAAAAAAACAAGGAAGAAAAAGAACAATAAATAAAATTACCATTCTGCCTCCTTCTAACAGAATTGTCTTCTACTTATAAAAAAATCTGCACTTCAGGAGGCTAATATATCTTCTAAATTTTTATACCAATAGTCAACTACTGAGAAACATGTAAATATGACATCTAAAAAGTAATATAGTTACTGGTTTTCTTATTTTCCCTCTGTCCTTTAGGTGAGGAAGGTTATAAATTATTTTCAGGGAAGGAATATGACATTTCCACAGATGGGTACTTTCCAGTACAAATGTAAATTGCAGAGCAAATAACTTTCTTTTCAGGAGAAATAGTCTCTGTAGTTGTACAAAGCATACTTTAAAATTATAAGGAACATGGAAAACACTTTAAATAATTATTGTTGGCAGAGACATAATCATGTTTAAGTTTCTCCTTTGCCCGTGTATTATTCTCTTCCTTTTTGATTCCTCAACTAAATTCCTTTTTGGAATCAGTTTTCAAGCTTGAATTAATTTTTACTGCATGAATTTAGATGTATGACCATGTTTTTGCATGCTTGTTACACCAGATATTTAAAAGATTATTTTGGGAGATTCTTTTTTATAAGATTGACTGTAGTTGTTTGCATAGATTTTTTTTTCTTGTTGGGAACAGAAATCAATTACTCCAATTCCTATGTTTTAATGTATGGAAACAGATACCCAGAGAGAGGGTCTCCAAACTAACAGGGACAGAACGAAGACTAAAGCTTGGGTTATTTCCTAGATTCTACTTAAAAAAAATTTTTTTTCACATTCATTTGCTTACTTTTCAGCAAACTATTGCTCATTGTAGAAACTGTATTAATCATGATATTAATGAAAATTACAGAATCTGTGATATAAAGAGCTTACGCTCTAGAAAAATTAACTAAAAGCATTGCTCATTATATCCTTCAGTCTCCAGAAGGTCCTTGCTTGTGATAAACATGTTCAACCTTGATATAAGAAAGCTTCTAAGTGTAGATTGGATTCCAAGTTGGGTGAGACCATAATGAAGTGTGTTGAAAGCCATTAGCAATTAAGAGCATGGCTCTATGCTGATTTGCTTTATGGTATATTTCATGCCACTCATGCACAGTAGGTAATACACATGGATTCAGCATAAATTTAATTTTGCACATTAAGCAAAGTGCAATAGATAAATTATGCCTGAAGAGGAGCCACCAGCTGCTGTAGCTACTTCAGCTAATGTACCCCGGAGGTGCCTGAGCACATCAGTTGTGTCGAACCACTAATGCATCCTGCATATCTACATGGATACATTTGCTGTGTGGAGCCAGGAGTGGCCTCCTGGCTCTCAGGGAGGGGCTGGGGAAGGGAACTGGTCCAGCTTCCTGGGGCTGAGCTACTCCCTTGGGTTCGTGAGAGTGCTTTGCCATGCCTAGCCTCATTCAAGAGCTTGGTGAAAGGCTCCTAGACAGGATTTTCTCATGACCTGGGGAAGTGAGAAGGAGGGAAGAGACCCCAAACATCCCTGCCTTGGCTTAGCTGAAGGATCTAGAGTCCATATGAAATAGGAATTCCTCTGAGGATCCAGAAATCGGAAAGGATGCATTACTGCAAAGATGGCTGAATTAGAGGTGCTGGGGGAACACTTACTTTTGAATTTCCTGGCATCCTTGGACCTCATTTCTCAACCTTAATGTTCATTTTATGGTCATTTTTTTGTATTTAATATATCTACTTCCCATATTGGGAACTGAAGCAGAACACTCTGAGGGTTTTAAGGAAGAAAACAGATCTCCTCTCTGTGGTAGGACTCATTCCTGTGGCCAGGAATGGCGATGACATGCTTTAAGTTATTTGAGATGAGTAAGCAGTTACAAGTTCCATTGGAAATGGGCTCTGATTGTTTTCAGCCAAACCCTGATAATGGAAGTTTCATCCTCTTGGCCATTCTCTCCTGGGGCCCTGCGACTGCACCTGTTCCAGGCTTGCACTTTTTCCCACGAGGTGGGGAGGAATGCATTGCGTACGCCTGTCAGCGTGTCCTTTTGCCCATCCAAAGCACCCTGCTAGGCCTGGCTTTCTTCAAATAGTCCATTTGCCAGACCCTTATTCTGGCATGAATGGACTCTCCCAGCAGCTGCTGCATCTTAGAAAAGGGAACCCAAATACTGAACCCTGTGAAAGGCCATGCAGGACAATCAAAGGGTAATGACAGTAGCAATGGACCGCGAGCCAAACCCTGTTCTACATACGTTACTCGCCTCACATTATCTAAGTCCTCATGGAAATCTTATTGTCATTTTCATTTTGCAGAGGAGCAAACCGAGATGGTGAAACTGCAGTTGCTTCCCCGAGGGTAGATGCATCCGGTGAGAAGCTGGGCCAGGGTTCAAATCCAGACTACTGGATGCAGGGCCCACATTCTTCACCACCACTTCACCCCCGCTTTACCCTGTGCTTTGGTATTCTTTGCTTTTGAGCTGTGGATTTTTCCTCTCAGTAGCAAAGTAAAGATTTTCTTCAACTTGTTTGTTTTTTGTAGATAAAGCAGATCACTTTGTCTTTAAATGGAAGCATTTCGCCGGAATGGAGACTGAAGAATGCTCTTTATATAGTTAGTCTGTTCATGATGAATCACTTCTGTTTCCTCTGATGTTTCAGGGGAAGATTCTGAGATAGGAGTGGAGGAAGAGAGAGGCTTCTATTACCTTTCAAATGGTGGACTGATATGCTTTAATTAACCTCATCTTGGAGTTTCAAGTGTTCCTTCTAAAAGAAGAACACAAGCCACCAGAGTAGGGGATTTCTGGTTCCCCTGAAGTGCTTCCCTGGTCAGGTGGTGCCAGCCAGTGTCCACAGCTTCTGACAGACTTTTGTGGACACTTCTCCCCAGTTCAGAGACGTTATGTTGGTAGCTTGACATGGGCTATGGTGTAGTATTTATACCATAGGTACTTTATTTTAAAATGAATGAAACATTAATTGATCAATTTGGAGAATCAGTGTAAAAAAAACATTTACCAGGATACCAGTTGGCGCACCTTCATGTCTTCACCTGATTCCAGGACCATTCTGGGTATTTGGCAATCACTCTTTCTTTAGTCCAGGATTTTCAAAGAGAGAAACAATTCTCATAAGCAGCACAAAATTATAACATATAAAACATTATTCATGTATTGGGTTGAGCAATGTTGTAATTAGGCATTATTTATTAGGGCAAAGAGCAGATTTTGCAATATTAATAATGCTTAAAGTGAATGTATGTGGATGTGTTTAGGTAAAGGTTACCTAAATACACCCACATTCTACACAGGAGTGAGAAGCAGATCCTAACAATTTTAATGAAGAGAGACGATGTATGTCATTTGAAAGAAATTATTGCTGTGAACAGAAATGTTTTTCATCAATAACTATTTCTATTTAGTATTATTACATTTGTAGCGAATAAGATAAGGGTTTTGTGCTTAACTTTCCCTCAGATTCTTACGGGGTCCAGACACCTTATTTACTCCATCTGCCTCTAACCCATCTGCCTAGCCCACATGGTGTTTCATTTAGGATTCTGTAGTTGTAGGCAACAGAAACTAACTCAAGCCAAAAAGAAATTTACTAAGTGATTTTTAGAAAGCTCAAAGAATGGATGGGAAGGTGGCAGAATCAGACTCCAAGAAGGGCTGGAACCAGGCCATGAGCACAACTCAGTCACTTTTTCAACAACTGGGAATAAATCCGGCCACAGCCATGTATCCCTCCTATTACTGCACAGTTATCATTCAGGGTCTTGGAGGGACAAACTGGGCCAACTGTCACTTTTGGGAGGCCTAGGGACAGAGGGACCCTCACATAAGCACAGGAAAACCAACTTCCCAAAAGGGAAACAGGATGTATTCCCCAAATACTGAAATAGTCACAGTGTGGCCCTCCATCTCCCCATTTGCCACAACAACACTCAATGGAAAAGACTAGAAGCCATTGTCTACATCACAATAAATAATTCGTACAATGTTTCAAACTTCAATGATAAAGTCCTGAATGCCTAGATTATTTATGAGTCATATAGTCTTGAATAAGTTTCTGTTTTTACCTGCAACTGAAAAAGTCTGAATTGAATTTGTGCTTTGTGTAGAAGTCCATGAGCTTATATTAGCTCCATTTCTGGTCCCATTTTTGATGCCTTTAACCTGGGTGTGTGTGGGTTTTTTGTTTTTTGGGTTTTTTTTCTTTTTCTGCTTTGTGTTCACCTCTAATTTTTGTAATGTAGATATAATTCATATATCCTCCTAAGCTGCCTAGGACCCATTTGGCAGCAAGGCAGTACATAAATAAATAGATCCATGCAATCATTTCTTCATTTTTTTTCTAGTTTTAGTGTCCTATTGTTCTCATTCAGAAAGACTTGAGATTTGCGTGTGCAGAATATGTTCTATAATATCAGAATCACCCTGATATTATAGATCTTGAAATATACTTACTCAAAACACAGAGATGCTTTTTTAAATCTCTACTTAAATTTATATGCAGAGGAAAGCAATGTGATAGAAGAGGAATGGTAATTATTTCCCTAGAGAACAATAATTTTGCAATAAATTTCAAAAACAGCACAATTTAGCAAATTAAACTTGGAGCCAAGGATATTAAATAGAGTTAACTTTGTAGAAATAAATTCTGATAGCACAAGCTTCAAGCCTTACTTTAAATGTGTTCAGTTTGAAAAAGGTTAAGAAAGGAGCCTATAAGGCCTCCGTTTGGGACATTGGGTTTTGTTCTTAAAAGCTAGGAGAGTGAAACCTCTTTCACACCAAGCAGGATGTAATGAATATATGCACAAGCTGTACGTTCACTTTGTTTTAATATTAATGGACTGCCGAGTAAGCAATATTGGTAGCGGCATCCCCTTCAAAGGAAACTTGTACTTTCCAGCCATGCTTCTTCTAACTCTTTGGCAACTCCACATGGAAAGAGCCTTTCTTTGATCCTATATTTAGAACTGATATTGTTTATGTTTAAATGTTAAAAATAACTATTGCAACCACATGCCCTAAAGTTAATAATAATAAAGGCACATTCTCACCTTTAGAAAAATTTATAAGAGTCTTGGGCAAACTTCTGTAGCCATAGTCTTTGCTACAGGGCCTGAGAGAACTTAAATGGAGAATAATTCCTTACGAAAGTCCTCCCTCTGAATTCTCTCTTCTACATGTGTGTTTTAGTCTTCTTGAATTACTAACTTGCCTTTCTTCTTGTTTTCGGCCAGATTGTGCTCAAGAGGATCATCAGAACATCAATCAACAAAGAAAAGGGAGAAGAGGAAGAGAGAAGAAAGAGGAGACAGAAGAGAAAAGAGAACGAAAGACACAAATGGTATATAGATACATCTCCATCTCCACATCTATCTGTCTAGCTGTGTATCACCTATTTCTCTCTATATCCATTTATCTAATAGATACTATTTTTTTTATTTTTTTTCTCTACCTTTATCTAGAAGAAGAGTTCACAAATGAAAAGACACCAATTGGCCCTCTCTTGCCTAAGTCAGCTGCACTGGTCCCAAAATGCTGATGTTGATCTGCTGTCAGACCTCACTGCACTCTCTCATTAATATTAAACATTTCCTCTAAAGCGTCTTACCCTTTGACCCACTGTGCTTCAAGAAGCTGTTATTTTTATAATGGTTTCTAAGTTGCTATCAAAGAATTCTAAGATCTTAGGAGCATGCAGGAAATTGACAATGTTGGCCCCTTTGCCTTGGCAGATAGCATGAAGTAATTTTGAAAGACATGGAAGAATTGCAGTTGGGTTTGTCTATCTTAGTTGAAACACATTCTACCCTAGAAATGCTTTGCAGTGAAGAATTGACCATAGTTACCAATGCCACTCTGCTCTGGTGCAGTTCATTGGTGAAGACGCCTGTCTGTAAATGGCATATGTCCTTTTTATATCCAGGTATTTTATAGAAGAAAACTAAGACTTTGTGTGGCCATCTCAGTCTAATCTAGTTGAAAATTTGAATTTCTTTTCAAATCTGTTTACAGGTTGGTAGTCAGACTCATTGATAGGCCAGGAAAAGGAAGGCTGTGAGTGTGTTTCTGTTTTGTTTTGTTTTCTGATGGTATCAAAAGGGTGACTGTGTGGCTTAGTAATCAGAGATGAACTATTCATAAAAGTGTCTTGTTGAATGCTTTCTTTGATTGCTGCTGATTAATCAAATCTCTTTAGTCTAACCTTGGCCTCCAAATCCAAACTCACTCCAAAACTTGCTTCTACAATACCACATGCGGCAGATCTGTGATCTTGCCAAACCACCTGAAAAGAATTATTTTCCTTGAACACACACACAAAAATAATTGTCAGTTCTTTAAAGTTCAGACTGTAAAGATTTTGAATAATTAAAACCTTTTCTACACCTTGGTAGCACTCCCAAAGGTTAAATACATTTCTGTTCTAGCATCTACAAGATAATTATGCAAAAGGGAATGAGATTCTTCTCGGAAAAGACATGGAAACTAAGTAGTTATTTGTGACTGCAAATCCTTTTGCGTCTAAAGAACCAGCAAGATAATAAATTGTTTTGCTAAAAACAGGAAGTTTGGCAAAGATGCAAAAGTACAGCTAAACTTTGGCCAGGCAACCCAAAACATTGTGTTCTTCTTTGAAAGTATTTCCAGCAAGAAAAAAAAAAAGTGCAGTGCCTTGAATACATAGTTGAAGAAACAGAGAAGGCATCTGGCAACATGAGCGGCTTGCCAAACTTGTGGCTGTACTGTGCTTGCTGATGGAACCATGTGCCAGTTTTCAATGACTTATGTCATGCACAGCTGGAAACCCACGCATCAGTAAGACCTGGAGTGTTGTGAGGGACCAAAACGATTCGAGCAAATGTCCCCCATAGCTCCTTTTTCTCTCCCTTCATCTAAACTGTAAAGAAATAGATTAAATAAAAGAAAAGGATTGATTTGGAGTTTAGATAGGGTACCGCCAACTTCAGATTTCTCGGGGAATCCTGTCTCTAGTGCTCCATCCGTTAGACACATTCTGCAAGTTGTTGGACTCCCCCTCCCCCGCACCCTCAAATTCTTCGTATTCACCATTGCCAGCTTTATTAATATGGTTGTGATTATGTGGCATCTGTTTTGGACGTAGCCGATTGGATTGTAATTTCCACTTTAGTCCATCAGTCTGGAAAGACTTCAAAATGTGGGCCAGAAAAAAAAAATAAAGAAATTAACCCGGGAAGTCTGGAAAGAAAAATATGGTGCTTCTGTCAATCTGAGCTGCAGAGAACCCTGGGATATCTTGATTGGAGAAGGAGAGGTGCTGTTAGGACTTGCAAGGCATCTTCCAGCTGGCAATGGGGACGGGACGCCTTTTGTTACTGTTCTACACTGGATGATTTGGCTTGTAGTTTGGAGCTTAGGATCCTAGGAGGGAAACTCCCAATCTTGGTACTTATTTGGGACAGGAGGCAATTGCCCGGTTCCCTCAGTGTCTTATTTGAGGAGTGTGGGCAGGAGGCAGAGCATCCCTTCAGGGTCAGCACATAGTCAGCGCCTTAGAATGGGGACCTGTGGGCACCTGTACTGGGGAGCCAGAAGGAGGCCCCGTTGGAAGTGATCCCTTTTCTTTCATCTTGTCAGATGGTCCTTCTCTGTGCTATTCTCTCTCTTTCTAGTCTTTGATGTTTGGTTTCACCTTTGAGGCAACTCTTTTTTAATTATTATTATTTGTTCCACATAGACTTACATATTGGAGGGAATTGTTACATACTCATGCATACATGGATATTGTCATAGTGAGATAGTAAGTTGAGGTTGTTTCTAGACAAGGACCTACCCCCCTTCATCCATTCCCTGAACTCATATCTCCTCTATAATTTCACCATACTATAGTTTGAAATGAATTCACACATGTATAATAATTTTTGACATTTATGAGGTTCTCTGCCTGTCAATTTCCAACAACTTTCCCTTGGGGAAAGACAGAGGAGGCTGTCCGTCTAGTTAGTGATGGAGTGGGATATGGGTTCCCAGCCCTGACTCACGCAGCTACTCACCAAGACCATTCTGTCTCTCTGAACCGTGGGTTCTTCATCTGTTGAGGAGTCCTAATAACCATGCCTACCTCAAAGATAAGATGGGAAGAATAAATAGCAAACATAAGTAAGGCCTGGCCTGTGATCCTGGATTGTATTGCTCAGTACGCCTTTCTACCCATGAGCTAGGTAGTTTTCCCAGCATGATTTGTTCTCTGTAGAGATAAATACTATCAGCTCTGAGATTATCACGTCAGAATATCACAAAAAATATGTGATCTCCATTTGCTAATTATAAAATGATTCAATGTTATTATAGAGATTTTGAAGGTGGGAGGAAATCAAAGAACAACCTTAATTGCCTGGCAAGCACAAGGACCCGGGTTCAAACCCCCGCACCATGTACACAACTAAGTATTGGAGCAACAAAGGCTATATGAAAAACTAAATAAAGTTGTTTCTCTCTGTCTCTCTCATTGTCCCTCTCTCTTTAAAACAAACAAACAAAAAAAAAGAAATAGCCACTATTTGTATGTTGACATAGTTCCTTCCAGTCTTTTTTTCTATGGTTTTGTCTTGAATTATTAAATTGGAAAATTGGAATATATATATATATATATATATATATATACACACACACACACACACACACACATATATATATCCCACACACACACACACACACACATATATATATATATATATATATATATCCCAAGCATTTTGCCATATGTTATGTAAAGAAGTTTCCCACTTTATTAAACATGGTCTTAAATTTGCCTAAAATGTTACTTTAAAGGGTCTTTATAATATTCCAGAATATGGATACTCTTCTTGGAAGTAAGAGTTTATTCTCTTTTAATATCATGATGAACATCTTTGTCTGCATTTGTACTTCTTTTTTTTTTAAAGAGAGAGAGGGACAGTGAGAGAGAGAGAGAGAGAGAGAGAGAGGGAGAATCCATTTTATTTAGTTTTTCATGTGGCTTTCGTTGCTCCAAATCTTTGTTGTGTATGTGGTGCTGGGGTTCTAACTCCCATACTTGTGCACGCCAGGCAAGCGCCATAACTACTGAGCCACCGCTCCAGTCCCCGCATTTTTACTTCTTTAGGATAGAATCATTATACTTGATTAGTATTTTTAAGATGTCTTGACAAGTGACAATTATGTTTTTAAGCTGTAAGAGATTTACTTTCTTTAGAAAAGGTGGAGGGAGAGATTTTTTTTAAAAGAGAGAGAGAGAGAATCAATTTTACTTAGTTTTTCATGTGGCTTCCATTGCTCTGATACTTCATTGTGTATGTGGTGCTGGGGTTTGAACCTGCGTCTTCACATGAGCCATAACCACAGAGCCACCACTCCATCCCCGGAGGGAGAGATTTTGACACATTGTGAAGCAGAGAGCACTGACCAAAGCAGACTGGGAGTTGAAGTGGCTTCTTGTAGTGGTGGTGACCTGGAGCCTTCCATTCCCACTATAAATCAATATTCAGACTATGTCTATCTAATGTCTATTGTCTATCTATCTTCTATATGTGTGTATACACACACACACAGTAAGACAGATAGACATGGGAACACTAGCGTATGTATGTATGTATGTACTTACACTCTGTGTGTGTGTGTGTGTGTGTGTGTGTGTGTGTGTGTGTGTGTGTCTTTGTATTAACATATGCATATGGAACAAGGAGAGAGGGGAGAAAAATTCTGCCTCTCTCCCACCATCACACCACTCATGATGGATTGCTTTTAATCCTCAAGGAGAGAGTGAGGCAGAAGATGAAGGAATAGATTTAGGGCTGGTGGCTCTGATGACAAAAGAAACACTACCTGGGAGAGCAGAGTGGCCAAACAGAGGAGAGACGCTCTCCCCGCTTTGCATGGACCCTGCTCCACTCTTGCCACTCGGTACTGACAGCTTCGGCTGCTCTGAGAGGCAGTCCTGCCTACGCATGGCTGTTCTCATGATCAGTGCTGACCATAGTGAAAGCTGCAAAACTTCCTCAGGTAGCTTTGAGAACGGGGTTCCAGAAAAGAAGGAAATCTGCTCAGTAAGAAATTCTCAGAGCAGACGGGCTCACAAGCACTCGTGAGATAGCTGTGGGGAAGTGGCAAGCCCAGGGACAAAATTGTTTGTGTTGCTGCAGAGACTAGACTTTCTGTTCCAACCAACGGGGACGGCTGCTAGTCAGAGGTGGCTTTAACTGCTAATGCCATTTTATGTGATCCACAGCCTGGCCAAGCTGGGGGTTGTTGGCTTTCACATATACAGGGCTCTATTCAATGAGGTGTAGAAAATGGAGCAGAAACTGAGAAAGGGGGAAAATGTGATTAAAGGGGAAAAATGAAGCCATGCAAATCTAAAGTTTTAAGAAACTGGAGCTGAGAAGGGTTACTGAGAGTTATAGAATGTGCAGGCTGGAAGGAACGGTAGAGGTCTTGCAGCCCCCTCATTTTACAGAGCAGGCAGTGGTGGCCTGGGGAGTCATCACATAGAAGTCTGTAGGCTCATCAGCAGAGCCCCTTCTACTCCCTCACCAGTCTGTCTTCATCCATCCCTGTAAGACAGTGGGTGCTCTCAGTGAGGGGACAATGATTCCTGGTTGTTCCCCAGAGGAAGCTCTTGACAATGGACTTCAGGGTCAAGTGAGTATCCTCCTGCCTGGCTTTAGCTTCTCCCAGGGAGCTTTCTGTAGTTCAGATGCCCAGGCTGCAGTCTGGACCACTAAGACGAGAATCTCTGAGCGTGGGACCCAGCATTAGTATAGGGCAAAGCTCCCAGGGGATTCCTAAGGCAGCCAGGGTTCGGAACCCTGTGTGAGAGGAGGGGCACACTGGTGTGCTCAGTGGCAGGGCCTGGACCTTGGCAGCCTGTTACCTATACCACTGGCTCATCTGTTCCATGGTAACTACAGTTTATCTAACCAAAGTCAGGGTGCTGGACCAACCAAAGTCCTTCTCAATCTTAGAGTCCTACAAGTAAAAAGATGTAGATGTTTTTGGAATAGTTTTAACTGAGCACACCTTTTTAAAAAAATTTATGATTCTTTCTCTTCACTCTCTGCCCCAAAGTTTCCCCCCACCTCTCCATCACTGTTGAAAGGAAAAGAATTGAAAACATGCTGGTTGCCTTGGGATCGTGTCTCAAGGTCTCTAGTGCCGTTGGTTGTGACAGTGGCATGGAACCTTTACTCACTTGGAGCACAGTATGCCTAGCTCTCTGGGCCCTCCACATGCCCTGTCATGCTGCCCACCCCCTCATAAGACCTAGTTTTGGAAACACCAACGTCATTCTTATGAAGTCACACCCCGTGAGGTTTGGTCTTGGAGAAGTGTTACGGCTGAAAGAACACAGTCCATGCAATGAGAAGTAATTTCAAAAAATAAATCAAGTCCTCACTTCTCAAATGCTATGTGTGAATGAGAAACCGGGGCCGACACTTCTCACATTCTGCCATTTTCTTCCCTGTCCATCAGGTCTGCACACTGCAACTGCTCTTCAAAACATTCCCCAGAGTCCCTGCGGCCTTGGCCTTGCACACCACTGTGGTCCGGTCTCCCACTCCTTTTCACTCAAATCTCTCTCCAAATGCCCGAGAATCTTCTCTCAGAAGGCAGGACTGACCTCAGAGAGCTGAAGGAGGTGAAAATCCAACAGGCAGATTAAGAGTCACCTTGGGAGGCAAAGGGGAGGGAAAAGCCAGGCATCCATGTCCTGAGTGTTAACCCATACCTGGAAATCCATGGGAAGCTGCTTTAGCTAGGCACGGGTCACTGCTGAGACCCACGGGGCCAGGCGGGAGAGAGCGAGTTTGAGCACTGATTACTTGAAAGTAGAGAGCTGGCTTGGGCAACCTCTTGAGCTTTTTTACTGGGGATCCCCCTCTCCTCACTATTCACACGCAGAAAGTTTAGCCAGCAACATCTCACTTCCGGCTCTTAAAGTAGAACATCACTGTCTTTGACACAACAGGCTGTAAAATCCCAAGTTCCATTAGGCTCACTGACTGCAGTACTTTGGTGAAGACATTAGAAACAGTGCAAGCAGACGTGGTTTAATGTTTCCTCGGAGTTTTCCTGAAAGTGAGGGAGAGAACTCTCTTTTTTTCTTCTTGGTTTATTTATTGCCCCAATTTTTCTTTTACTGCCATACTTCAGGTCAAAGATGAGGGACCCCAAAGAAAGCTTCATTGTCATGATGTAATTTTATGGACAGAAAGTTCCATTCTCCTTCTCTGCAAATGTTGAGGCTATCCTGTAGCATGACATGGGGCCATGCTAGGGAGAATGCTTAGGACCCTTTCAGGAGCAACACAAGATCAAAGGAGCTCTAAGGACAGTCAGTAGGCATCCTTTAAGTAAAGGGAAAGAGGTTGTGGAAGTGTCTTAAAAACTTACTGATTCAGGGCTAGAGCTGTGGCGCCGCAGTTACAGTGCTTGCCTGGCATGCGCAAGTACAAGGGTTCAAACCCCAGCACCACGTACACAAAGTCTCAGAGCAACGAGAGCCACATGAAAAACTAAATTGATTCTCTCTCTTTCTCTCTCTCTCTCTCTCTCTCACTCTCTCACTGATCCTCTCTCAAAATTACTGATTTGCTGGGCCAGAGAGCATGCGTTCACGTATATCCTAAGAATGTCCATTGTTAAGATATGGAATTGCAGATGTCTATTTCATTCACCACGTGTGTGTATCACCTTCACGTTGTTGGGGATTTGTGCTTCTCTTTGCCCCACCGACAGCAGCCTCAGCACCAGGGTAGGGAGCTTAGAATTTAGAAAATTACTTAGGGAGCCCCAAAGCAAGTGGCCACAGAAACTTAAGGGAGCAGGAAATGTTTACCCACAAACATTGTTCTCTACTAGACAAACCTTTCAGTGAAATGGAAAAAAGGTGGGTTTTAGAGCCAGAATGATCCAGACTCACACATGATTCATTAACTATATAAATTTGGGTCTCTAATATTTTGTACCTGTTTGAGATGCATATTAATCATTTTCCATCTTATCCAGTATTTGAGGAGTAAGGAGGAAACATTTCTAGCAATGCTGGCATGGTAGCTGCTCAATGAATTCCATACTCTGTCCTTCCTCAGATACCCAAGTGCACACACCTGGAATAATTTTCACTCATTTCTTCTTTTTTTCACATTTTAATTGGTGCATTATACTTGCACATAATGATAATGGGATTTACTGTTACATATTCATATATACACACAATATAAAAATATAATTTGGCCAATATCCCACCCCAGCACTTGCCCCCTCCTTTCTCCTATCCCCTGGTCCCTTTCTGCTGTTGATCTCCTTTAGAACTTTTCTTTATTTTACTGTTACCTTTTTTATTGATTGTGCGGGAATTATTTAGTATCCTAGAGGTGCAAAATATACTTTTTTTGTCCCCTCTTTATCCTCCTCCTTTCCCCTCCAGTCCTTCCTCTCCCTCCCCTTCTCTACTAGACTTCCTTTCATCTATTAATTTGTATTTGAATGGTTCTTTAAGTAATCTTATTCTTCCCTCCCCCTTTCCTTTATTCTACTCTAGCACACCTGGAATAATTTTCAAGGGAGTTTTTTTTTTTTTTAAGTATTCAGTTCTTTAGTTCTGAAGCACCAGTCCCTAGCAGGTAGACATAAGTGGGTAGAGTCATCTTCTTTCTAGAATGTGGGTGAACACAGTCTCTTAAGTGGATAGCTGCCTGTTAGCTGTCTTCATTCAGAAGGAGCTAACGAGGCAGAAAGCTGTCTGCTGCCCTCACTGAGCATACAAAAAAGTGGGGTCCACATGCAGAGATGAGGAATAAAGACATTTGAGGCTTGTCCTGTCTAAGTTACATGCTACGGCTCCCCAGTACGACATCAGCCACCTAAAGGAGGCCAGTTCCCACTCACCTCTTGCTTGGAGCCTCTTCCCCGGATGCCTCAGCAGGTAGTGGTAACAGCATCCCTACAGCTTCTCCTGGGCTGCGAACTAGCGTTTCCTCCTTGCCCAAAGTAGAAGGTGCTTCATGGAGCACCTGTTTCAACCTGTCTCACTGTTAGCGATCACCAGCTTAGACAATGGAGCCACAATGCATGACTTCAAGTCCTGCTTCCTCCAATGCCTAACTATGACTTTGTGCAAACTGATAAAGATTGTTCCCTGTCTAGAAAGTCAGGGCTAATAAATTAGTACTCACCTCTTCTGGAGAACTAAGTGAGGTGAGGTGCATTTAGTGTAGTAAATAGTAGGCTATTGGGGAGCATTTGCTATTATTATCTAGTTATTTCAGTTCTGTGGTGTTGGATGCATGCCTGACTTACCATCAGTTGTCCTCTTACACTGGCCTCCCTCCCCAACAATCTCCATGTGTCCCAGGACAGGACACAGAATTTTATAACTTGGTTCTTCTTTGGGAGACCTGTTTTTCTTCTTCTGGAATCCCTTCCTTTCTTCCCAAGTCTTGCCATGGCGTTCAGTCTCTGTATTAGGTTAAGACCCATAGTCCTTAGCATCTAGAAACTTTAACATCAGTTTCAAAAAACTCAGCTGGACTTTTTCCAAATAGCTTGGTGTCTTTAACAAGGAGACTGTGAAACTTGCCTGATCTTTCAGAGGTCCAGGAATGGAGGTGAGGATCAGACGCCCTTATTAAAGCTATCAATGGAAGCCACATTGTCACAAGATTGAAGCAAATGTAAGTGCTCTTGGAGTTCAGAGAAAGAGATTTTGACTCTGCAAGCTGACATCAGTTTATAATAATCCAGAGCTTGGTCGTGTGACCTCTGGGCTGCTCTTGGTTGAAATTTTCTTACTTTAAAATAGAGGAGTGGTCATTCAGACTGAGGATTCTTCAAATATTGGTAAGATCAGCTCTTTGCATCAAACCCCAGATGCAGAACAGGGCAAGGGTAGGAAGAATTTGGAAATTCCATGAGGAGCTAGAAATGCCAACCGGAACGTGGGCAAAGAGATCTCTGGAGAAATAAAAATGGCAAAAGTGGAGAAGAAATAAATGGAAAGATGAAGAGTAAAAGGACAGAAAGGAGGGGAATGAAAAAAATGCATTATTTAAGATAATGAAGAAGAGTGGATACAAGACTGGGGAAGAAAACTTGCTCAGGTTTCTTAGATTAAAAATCTTCAATAAACTGTAAAGCATAACAAGCATCCTAAAAGCATCTTGTCTCAAGTGGTTTTGTTTTTGTTTTTGTTTTTTGATACTTGAAAGAGAATTCTAACATTGAACAAGGGCATACGAGTGGTTATGTGGAGCAGGACCATTCTGGAAATGACGTCATGGGCATCCGTTTTATAGCCTGGCCCTCCCTCCAGACATTCAGATTTCAATTTTAAGAAAATAAGAATTTGCTTGATTCTCCACTATGATCTCATCATTGACCCATACCGGAATGACTTCCATACGTTTCCTTCTGCTGTGTTATAAGGTGATTTGCTTAAAGAAAGTGGTTCCAAAATATATCATTGATCTTGGGAAATCTTTTAAAGTCTATGGCATTACTTGGCTCAGCAAGGTCAATTCTTATTCTAAAGTTTCTAAAGAAAAATTCTTATCTCTAAAGAGTTGATTGATTTATTTCAAATAGCAATATTATGCCTTCTTGTACTAAGACATCTTTGTCTTTAATTTGGTTCTCTAAGGTCTCCAAACTCATTAGACCTATAAGAAAGGGCATCAATCTCTACTCTATAATTCTTTTTGATGACCTCACATCCATCAGATGCTTCGTCGTCTGGCTAATGAGCAAGGTGTTGCTGCCCCCATGTGTGAATGGATATTACTTATGACCCTGTAGAGTAACCTGCACCTTTTTAGTTTTCTAGGCAAGGGAAAAGAAGGTAGGAACCTACCTTGAGAGTTAGCCTTGTGTCTGGCTTCTGGAAAAATTAATGAATAATTATCAAGTACAAACAACTGAGTAACTGTTAGAACACTTGTTTAAGTGTTCTTGATTTACAGATTAGTAAATCAAGAACAAGGATGCTTAAGGCTTGAAATTTGGTATTTGGAGTTTGACATCCTTCCTACATCTGGGCCTTTGCCCGTACTCCCTATATGATTTTTCTGCATGCTCCTCATTTCTCTCTGCCCATAACCAGGTCACCTCGCAAGAAAAGCACTCCTGGGAGTGCTTGCCTAGCATGCATGAGGACCCCAGTTCAAACCCCAGCACAATACGCAACTAAGTTTTGGACAAAGGTCAGATGAAAAAATAAATAAAATTGATTCTCTCTCTCTTCCTCTCTTCCTTTCTCCCTGTCTTTAAAAGAGAGAGAGAGAGAGAGAGAGAGAGAAGGAGAGAACTCCTCCCAGACTCTTGTACTTCAATATTTGAATAAGAGGCCAAGTTCTGATCTTGATTTACTTCCTAATCTATATCCAAAGTTCCTCCTGTCTGGAAGAAGTAAACCAACACTTCTTATTATCCATGTGTTTTTGGATATGCTGTTGAATCCCCTAGGATCTCATTGTTTACTGGTTTTATTTTCTTTGAAATGGAGCACTTGAGTGAACTTGATAACATCATGTATGAAAAGGTTATAGATGCCATAAAATGTGACATCAGTGAGTCAATGCCCAGCCTGCTCTTGCCTTGTATGAGGTATTTGGCAAGAGTGCACAAGGAGGCCACATGCCACCCATCAGCATCTCTAAAAGTTAACAACTGCTCATTAAAAAACTCATTCTCTCTCCATTGACAAACATACCTGCATGAAGACCTGAAAGAGTCAGTTATTAAGAATTTTGGACTCCCTGAATCTGTTTCAGTGTGCTTTTCCATCATTGTGGCCAAAACAGACAAGAACAACTTGGAGGAAAAGTGTTTGGGGGGCTCATGGTTTCAGAGGTCTCAGTGCATAGATGGCCCACTCCATTGCTCTGAGCCCCAGGTGAGATAGCACATCATGGGGGAAGGGCCCAGGGGAGGAAAGCTACTCTCCTCATTGGCAGGATCAGGAAAGGGTGGGGGGAGGAAGACTGCCCTTCCATCACACACTTCCAGTGACCCACCTTTTCCATGCTCCACTGACCCACAGTTGACACCCAGTTAGTCCATTCAAACGAGGATGGACTGATTACGTCACAGCTCTTCCTGTTTTAGCAGAACCTGTTGGGGGAAACCTTATACCCAAACCATAACAAAATCCAATGTTGGAGTGAGATCCCCCCTTCCCCACACCTCTTACCTTCTTCTTCTATTTTCTTTTTCCTTTGTCCTACCACAAAAGACATGATGTAGACATATGTGTGCAGGTATTGCCCCGATGGAGCTCTGTCAACCTGCCCACTCCAAGCAGTTGCTTCTTGAGTGCCCCCTAGGTGTGGAGGTGTCCCAGGATCAGAACAGGGAGCTTGGAGTGGCCCTGATAATGTTCCACACAACGAACAATAGGGCTTTTATTTATTTTTTTCTTTCCTCGTATCTTCTCTTATTTCTTCTCTTTTTGACAGTGATCTAGAATTTGTAATTGTCAAGATATGAGGCCCATTGGTGGTAAGAAGTCAATTTTTTGAAAAGTTATCCTACAGCATTCTCCTAGCATAGATGACCATTTATTGAGGATATTTAATGGCCAAAGAATGAATTTTGTCTTGGTCATTTTGTTTTTCATACTTTTGGAATTCCAAAAATAAGTTCATTTCCTCTGACCTTTTCCTTCTCTTCCAAGTTTTAGTTTCTATTTTAAACAAGGTATGGTTGAGAAATACAATTGAGACTTGTTATGGTCTCAATGCAAACTACTCTTCACTGATGTGTGTCTAATAGTGCTATTGCTATCAGTTATTATATTTAGTTAAAAATGTGTCCCGAGAATACATACGAGGTCTTATGGAATCAATTTTAAATTTACCTGGAGACTGCTTATTCCCTTATCAAATATTTAAGTGGCTTCTGCTCCACAGTGTGATGGTTTAAAATCCAAAAAGCACAGGAAGACATTAATGGAGGTGAAGTATTGATCTGAGTCAATTGAACCTTTGACTACTACAGAGGGACATATCACCACAGTTAGCAAGCAGCACAAGATTGGTTTTTAACTGGAGTTTGGAACTTGGAAAATGCTTTTGCATTTTGAACTTTTGTTTTTAGATGTATTAACTAGGTAATATCAGTCCCTTGTTTTCTTACATGGTATTTAGATGCTTACTCTAAAAATAAGACCCGACTTGGAAAAATCACAGTCCACGACATGACTTTCAAGGTCTCTACTGCGAACTCCATGGTGAGTTTGGAAACATGATTCTCAGTGGACGACCACATGACAGTGTTGGATCTAAGGTTGATGTCAAGGAGACATAGCTGCCCAGGATATTCTATGTACCAGCCACTGAATCTCCAACTGATATATTTTTTATTTTATTTTTGGTACCAGGGATTGAACTCAGGGGTCCTTAACCACTGAGCAACATTCTCCAGTCCCTTTTTTTTTTTTTTAAATTTTGTGGAGGTTGGCTTCAAAATTTTAATCCTCCTGCCTCAGCCTCCGAAGTTGCAGGGATTACAGACATGCACCACATGCCTTGCTCTAGCTAATGCTTTTTAAAGGAAGGATTTGTGGTGCCTCTCATTTAGTATTGTGGACTAGCCCTCTGAATCAGAAAAGGTAGGGATAAAACCAGAAATGGTTTTCAATGTGTCTCACTGGGCTCACTACCAATTGATTGGTACTAGGAATTCTACCAAAAGAGCTTAAGCAGTTAAACTCAAGGCTTTGATAAGTATGAATTTATCTGTGTAAGGCTGATATCAGTTATTTTCATTTATCAGACTTCTGGATCAGAAGTTTGGGAACCAAAATGACCATTTTGGTGCCCCTGCTGTTACAGCTATTTTGTCATCAAGAACCTCTCATGACACCAAGAATATATATTGTTTATGAAGCAATTACATGTTTGGCTCTATGCCAAGTCCTCCAAAGGAATTTTCTCCTTTAAATCTTACATAGCTGCATGAAATACTATTATTATAGCTATTACACAGAGGAGAAAAATCAAGGCACAATGATGTTAAATACTTTGCCTGAGGTCGCAGAGTTGCAGAGATGGTGAGACTGGGTTTCAGGAGTAGATGTGGGATCTGACAAGAATGCATCATCATAATGGTTCTTGTTAACATTTAAGTTATAAACTCTAAATGAGGGCTTGGACTGTGTCAGACTTTGGGATGGATGTAGATCTGAACTGATCTTCCCTAAATCTTATGGCACCTAGAAACTAGGCTAACATCTGTTTTATACTTACTATTAGAAAGAAAAGGGTAAAATTTTGATTAATCTTTAGGAGACAATACAACGAAGTTCTGGAGTTTGAGGTCCAAGGGAATGAAACAAGCCCTGAAATCATCCACAAGCCAAGGCTGCAGGAAAAGGAAATGATTGCCCATCTGTGATAAGAATTCAGGCCCCTGGCCCAGGTCTGGCTAACATCAGTGATTGATGCACGCGAGCAGCAATATCTGTCCTTTACCAAGCCCAGGGCTGTGGGCTGCATCAGGGCCTGGAACAGCTCCAGAGGCAGGCTGGTCTCTGGGATGGATGCGTGGGCTCCCTCCCAGTCCACTTCCCAGCCCCCGACCGGGCTTTTGGATTGAATGTGCACGGATCTGCCGCCACATTGGCCTGAAGTTTCCAGTTCTACAAACCTGATCTCTCCCCAAGGCTTACCTTGATGTTGATTCCAAGTCTAGTGTACAGGGCTGACGATGATGTAAGAGACAAATGTTAGAAAATTGGCACTGGGCCCTTTTTGGAAAAGACCGTGGCAGAGCTGACGGCCAGACTTTGCTTCAGAGGTCTAAAGGACTGAGTGGAGGGTGAGGGAAAAGTCACACCGAGCACTCACTGTGGTTTGTCCCTGGGAACTTGAAGACATGTTCTGTTACAATGCAGCAGCATAGATGTCCTTTCAAAAATATCAGTCCCTCCAAATGCACAATGGATGATAATTACCTTAGGTGCTTTGGAAAACCTTAGAGGAACAGTGCTAACAGACAGACAAGTTTGGCAAGCTGTTATTATAAACATGCAACAATGCAGACTGAATTTCCAAGAATTAAATTTGAATTCACTTATGTGATGTGAATAAAAGTGATGGCGCTGAACTCAAAATACTGAACTAGTTTTTATACTCTCCGTCTGAAATACATGATGACTGTGGAGATGATTATTAAAGAGGACCTGGTGTACGCTCTGTCATGGTCAAACTTGCCTTGCCTTGACTCCACCGTGGCAGCATCACCCAGATTTTATCTTTCAACAAGTGAGAACATTAAATCTGAATAATAACACTAATAAACATGATAAACATAATAATAATGTAGAGACTGACACAGGATTTGGAACTTTAAAACTTCCATTGCCTAATTGCATGTGTAGTAGCTGAGTATATTCTTTTTATTTAAAAAACTGCCTGTGTAGACGAAGGAAAAGTCTGTAGTGACATTCACCTAATCTCAATTATCTCGCAAAGAGGGAGCTGCCTTCATCAGCTCGAGGTGCCTTCTTGCAGATCTTTCTCCACAAATTTACGGACCTTCGGAAGTCTGTATAGAGGTCCGTTCTCCGGATGGTTGCTTTGTGTAGATGCACCATGTTGTATGTTTATTATACACTGGGCTCTTTCTCTTCTTTCTCCTTAATCTGGGTGATTTTTCTGCATCAGTGCAGTTCTCTTTCATTCTTTCAGATCTGCTGCACCCAATTCCATACCGTGGCTCCACCATGGTTTATTTTACATTCCCCGTTTCCTTGAATGTGCTTCTTTTTGCACAAGTGTGCGTACCCTGGAGAAAGCTCACATATGCAGAGCGATATATGTACAGCTTGCCATTTCTTTTCCATGTATGAGTTTTCATGGAAAGCAAGTTTCCGTGTACTCTCCCAACCATTTTCTAAAAACATGAAAGGACAATTGTCTATTTTAAAAGGAGCATAATTACAGGGGAGGCGGGAAGGACCGTCTACTTTGAGAAACAGTAGATGAAAAACCTTACCATATATTCGCTGGAAACCAGTGAAAGTTTCATCAAGGATGAGCCCTGATGAAAGAATCTGATTTGTGGAACTAGTGCTTGAGTCCAACCTCAAAAATAAATGAGCTTCATTACACATCATGTAATATTGCACAGACAATTAAAAGAAATGAATGAGCAAGTCTTACACACATCAAGTAGGGCTGCAAAAAAAAAAAATGTGATAGCTCTGGATTCGAGTTCTTGGTAGCTCGTTTCCCTTGCTCCCTGAGCAGCTTGCCATGTCCCCACAACCCCCATGTCACTACAAGAGGCACCAAAGGGAGAATTTTGGCTGAGGGCTGGTCTGTGCATAATGCCCAGGAAGCTCATTCACATCAACAAGATCTGGTCCTTTGTTGTTCTAAGAACTGTGAGTTTTCAGTTTCAGACTGTTTCCTAAATCGTACTTGCTATTTCCAGGAGAATGTCAGATGAACTGATGACGTGGCACGTGAGTAAGCATTCTTCAATTTAATAATTTTATATTATTAAAAAACAAAAGAGTACTTAATGTATACTGCAAGAAGATTGAAAGAAAAATTAGTTTGAAATTAGATTTGCATGTACTGATATAGGAAATCACTGAGGTTAAAGTAAATGTTCTTCCTGTGATCCTGAGCAATTTCCTTAGTCATTTGAAATCAGTCTCATCATCTTTAAAATTGGTTTGTTAATGCCCACTTCACTGAAATATGATGAAGTTTACATGAAGTGGAGAGTAGGAGGTGTTTGACACATAACAGATGTGAATAAATGTATAGTTTACTCCTCCTTTTTCACTTCCTTCTCTTCCTCCCTATGATTATTTAGAGTTTGAATGTCCCCCAACGGCCACATGTTGAAGACTTGGTTGCCATCCTCCATTGGGAGGTGGGGTAACTGTTAGGAGGTTGGGTTTAATGGGAGAAAGTCAGGTTATTGGAGGTGTGTTCTGAAAGGTGACATTGGAACCCCAGTCCCAGCCCCTTTGTCTCACTTTCTCTCTGCTTCCTGGCCACCATAAGAAGAAGCTTTGCTCTAACACATGCTCCCTTCTATGATGTTCTGCCTCACTACAGGACCGAATTCAAAGAAGCAAAATGATCATAGACTGGCTCCTCTGAAACCATAAGCCAAAACAATTGTTTTCCTTTATTAGATTTTCTCAGGTGTTTTTTCAAAGAAGCAGAAATATGACTAATCTACCCTTCCAGCATTGTCTACCCCAAGTCCTAATTCAGAGGCTCATTCTGATAGAGTTTGGAAATTTGGTTCATCAAAGTCTTACAAAGGTATAAACTATCAATAATTATATTTGTATTCTGATTGCACAAGCTCTGAAAACCAATACAACGTCTATTCATAACTGCATGAATCTTTCAGTGATGGGAGTTTAGACCCATAGAGGATAGCCTTGAAGAAGGAGACATTTTTCAAGTCAGAGAAAGGACACCACATAGGTTGGTTGTCAGGTGGTGCCAAAGAATCCACATTTGCCATATGAACAGCTGTCATCTCCTGTGGGCCAAGCTATTTGCTTTCTCGACTATAAAACAAACAAAAAAAATCTATTAAGTTCTGAAAACAAATTTAGTTTGTTGGAAAAAAAAAATAAAACCAATTATAGCTACTCACCCAGGAATAACCAAAGGGAAGTGAAAGCTCCTGGATCAGTTTTGAAGCTGGGTTTTATTTTCCAGTGGATTGGCATACACAAAGAAGCATGGTTTGCAGGAATCTACCACAAGTTCCCCAAGGTCCTTTATGAAAATGTAAGGTATACTGACTCTCACCCAGAGTGAGAGTGTCATGTATTGTCTGGAAACAATTAGAGGCATTTTTCCATCTTGGTCTGACAACCTCAGATACATATGCAATTGGTGGGGTTTGGGGAGGAGGCAACTGGGTTTAAGTTCTACTGTTAACCATTTAAATGGTTAAAGTATTAAAACTAATTACACTGAATATGCTCACAGCCCCAAATGGTGGGCATTGATGGAGTGGGGAGTCTCAGAAAGGCTTAAAAGTCACCAGGAAGAAAGATCTTGGAGCTCTGGAAAATATTTTGTCACTGCTAATGATTTTCCAAGATGCTTCAGAAAAATAGTGTGACAATGAGAGGCTGTTCAGGGCAGTTCCTGAACCAACATCAGAGGTGACCTGGGGACCTGGGTGACTGCAGGTGAGCCTGGCATCAGCAGATTTAAGGTGTAGCATCAGGGCCATGGCCCAGGCCAGATGAGGCATAGGGATTTGAGAGCGACAGGCTACTGCAACACAATGGCCTTTTTGTCCAACTGTACCAGTCTCCTGGAAATGGCACTTGGATTATTAAAAAGGGGAATTATGTGCATTTACTTATTGGTTTGCTTGTTTTGAAAGAAGGGTGGAGTGGAAAGAGGGTTCAGTGAGGGTTTGGGGAAGCTTGAGAAAGGTGCTCAGGGAAAACAGGCCGGGAAAGTACAAGGAGATATGAAAAACTTGGGCCCACAGCATTTGGCAAGTTTCATGAAAACCCTTTTAAACTTTATTTTCAAACTGAACTTAGAGGCATATGTTCCCACCTTTCCTGTTTTTGACAGCCAAGTCCAAATTGCCAACTGCTGCAAAGGACAATTGTGTCAACAGCACAGGGTTTTGCATCTTGCCAAATGGTCATCAGCAATAATGCCTCCATTTGTGCAGGGACCTAACACTCTGAAGTGTGTTTTCACAGCTATGCTTTAGTGGACCTTATGGCAAACTTACAGAGGAGGCAGGAAGGCTTCTCCATTTCACAGACAGGACCAAGGATGCTTGGAGAGGTGAAGAGTCTCACAATATCACAGAGCTAGCAAGTGCTGGAGTGAAGATTCCTACTTGGTCTTTCCACCATGCTCAGGTCTCTGTTCCCTGACCATGTCACCACTCCCCATGAGTGGCAGCTGCAGTGTTCGCTGGCAAAGAGCTTGGACCATTCAGTGAGATCATGGGGGTGGGGAGATGAGACTGTGACTAATATCCTCTGCCCTATAGAACACTCCCATCCATTCCTTTCCTTCCTTCCTCCCCCTTCCTCCACTTCCTCCTCTGTGTCTATAGCTTCCAAATGGAAATAAATACAAAGAAAACACCTCAAGACTGAAGCTGAAGCGGAATTTTAAAACTACAGTATGAGATGCCTGAGGTCTTAAGTCTCATGCTGGGCAAGGCAGCACGCTTCAGCTGAATTTCAAAATAAACTTTCTAAAATATAAAATTCAACAGAAAATTTCTGCCAGCAGACTCATCAGTAGATTCAGCCGGGACTGAGAAGGTATCTCATTTTTCTTCACTGAGCACCACCTAAGACTTGTTCTTGAGAATTTGCCCTCTTCTTTAAAACTACTACGTTAAAAAAATAGATAAAATGAAATTTTTACTTATTCAATAAGAAACAAAGCAGCATTAAAGACTAGAAATATTCATGACATTGATTCTTTGCTGAGGAAAGCTGGCCAATATTTTCTTGGATGAATTTATGTTCAGGCACAAATGGAGTCTCTTCAACTCAATCAGAAATGGCCCTTAGAATTAGTAATACTATAATCTTTTGATTCTTGAGTTGATAACCACCCTCTGCCATCATCCACAACTCTGGAGCTGACAACATTGCCCAGGCGGACCCCATAGTAAGATAGGTAATGGGCAACACTGTGGGCTTCCAAGAAGAAAAAATAGGAGTGCCCAAGATCAGATACCAACGCCCATGTGATTAGCAGGACCCTTCGGCCCCATCCCTGTTTCAGCATCACTTTGTCCTTATTTAGTGCAAAACTTGAATTCGTGTGTCTTCGTTTTTTTTTTTTTTTTTTTTGGCAAATGTGGTCCACAGAAGAGAAGCAAAAGTTAAGAGCCCAACAACAAAAGCAACATGAAGTCCACAAGATAGACTTTGCAGCTACAAGCATTCCTCTTTTAGGGGCCATTCTGTCTCGGGGGGAAATAGCATCACACATGGCAATATGCTTCGACCTCTGTTCTCCTACTCTGTAGAATAAAACTCTCAAAGGAGAAGTCCAGATAGACTTGGCCCCTACTACTTGAGAAAACAGGAAATGTGTAGTTTTATTGAAAAATGATTTTTATCTGAATAATTAAAATAAATTTATTAGGCTCTTCTGTTTTTTTATCAAGGTAAAAAACATAAAATATACCACTGTAACCATATTTAAAATGTACAGTTCAGTAGTGCTAAGTACAGGCACGCATCTCTTAAGGAGGGGTATGTTCTGAGAAGCAGATAGTTGGGTGATTTTGTCATTGTAGAGCCATCATGGTGTATTTACCCAGTTTTGGTGTCACTAGGAGGTACAATCTTATGAGACCACAGTCATAGATGTGGCCTGTAGTTGACTGACCGGTAATATATGGTGTGTGTGTGTTCACTTGGTTGCGTAACCAGTCTCCAAAACTTTGTCACATTGCAAAACTAAAATTTTTTATATGTTAAATAGCAACTCCGTATCTCCCTCTACATTCTGTCTCTTATGAATTTGACTACTTGAGGGACCTTAAGAGAGTGTAATCATACTATATTTCCCCTTTTATTTCTCTTGGTATAGTGTCCCCAAGATCCATCCATTTTATAGCATGTGCCTGGGCCAGAATTTCCTTTTGGGCTGAGCAATATTCCGTAATATAGAGCTATAGATAGATATAGAGGTATAGATAGATACACATGCACACACACGCATACACGCACACACACACACAAACACATACTGCATCTCACTTCTCCATTTATCACTTGATGGAAATTTGGGGAGCTATGAGCATGATGTGCACAGACCTCTTTGAGAGCCTACCTCTGTTGGTTTGTGAAAAGGTGGTTGGAAAACATGACTATATAAAATAACTCTGAAATGAGTTTTTATTCAAATGATTTACAGAAAGCTGAGTCTTCTCTGTAATAACCCTAACAGTCAGGTTATAATATTCCAAGGTTAGTCACTTTTATCTCTGTCTCTGATCAACGACCTCATTGTCACTTATGGCTGACCCATTTTCTCCTCATCCAAAAGCTTTGGGCACGAGTGCTTCCTTTCTCTTTTCCACGTGGTTCTGCCTCCCACCTCTTGAACTTCTTTCCCTAGGCAAAGGGAAGTCCTGACCTGTCCGGGGCCCGCCCTGGTCTTACCTGGAGGGGACCACCACCCGCCTCACCTCATTGGTCATCATTATTATGTCATCCAGATCAATCACTGGGCACTCGCGCTGCTGTAACTGTTGCTTTGATCATTCGTTACACTTTGTTAGTCCTCATCAGATGCAGGCCCCACTAATCGGAAACAGCGGGCCTCCAAAAGCAAGGCTGCCTGGTGACCAGGGCCAATTACCACATTGTTTGGTTTTTAAATTAGTCCCTTCTTGGTGCTCTGATCACCATCAGGAGGCTGGTGATTCAGAAACCCAGGGGGTGCTGCTGCTGTGAGTGAGGAGGGGCGTCTTGGGTTCATGCTTCCCCTGTCAGCGGTTCCAGGTGGAGGGTGACCCCAGTGGACCTGAAAAACATCGTCAGTGACCTAGAGACATGGACTACTCCTAAAAGGGAGTCCTTGCTGGAGCTTCTCATCCACAGGCTGTTACACTCAAGATGATTCCTGTCTTAACTTGGCTCCACAGTGGGGAGCTACGGGATCCTGTCTTTAGAAGCCACAGCAGCAGCAGAATCCCATGGAGGGAACAGAAATCATTTTTCTTCTGGCCTACAACCAGAAGGATTCCGGAACTGGTGGTGAGGTCAGGGAGGCAGGCCTCTCTAGGGTTGCCACACAATTGAGTAGAAGCTCCAGCTTCCAGCTCCCTAGATAACGGTGTGACAGGGTCATTTGCTAGGAGATGAAAGGTCAATCGAAGCCATCTTCCAACACTTCATTTTCCTTAATATCACTGTTTCCCAGACTTCAGGTATTTCTGTATTATTTCCGAGATTTTTTTTTTTTGCCATGCCCGATCCTCTTTTATTCTTTCAAAAAAAAGTATTTAAAAGGAAACTTTACCTCATACTTTGAATGGAAAGCAAAAAATTTTTTTTCCTTTCAGCCAGGAGAGTCTAAAGATGGCATTTATTCCCACTCTGTCCAGCACTGGACCCTGGTGGCTAGATCATGATGAGTGAATTCCCCTCGTTCCCATTAGCACCGTTGTAAACTCTATCATGACTTGGTGTGGGGTCACTTAATGGCCCCTGGATAGTAGGAGTTGGATTTGCCAGACTGCTATTGCTGATGAGCAGCTGTAGCTCATTCCAATGATTGCCATGAATTAATGTAGTTGGAGAACTTTGATGGTTCCACCATGGGCTATCTGGGATGGCATGGGAGCCTTTGGTCCGGGTCCTTTCGCTACTCCCCTTGGCTCAGACCAGGCAGGGACTTACCTTCTCAAGCCTGGTGGGTGTTCATTGAGCTCACACCCATCCTGCTCATCCTCTGTATACACCTCTCCTTTCTCTTGCCTGGGATAGGCCTCAACTCTCACGTTGCAACAGCTAAGTCAGTCATTCTTCTGTAGCAGAACTTTTACTTGGGTACCTATAAACCATATCAAAGCACAAACCAGATCTGTGGTCTTAGATTTCACATAGTGCAGTTGTGCTCCAAATAGGCACATTTCTAAGTGGTAACCTCTTGGATGGAGAGCAAATTTCATAGAAAGTGCACAGAAGAAATGCCTTTACCTCTGATTTTACCTCTCCCTCCTCAGAAGCTGCAGCTATCAAGCAAGGGTATAGCTGGAGCATGCCTTTTGATTTAAAGTAAAAAGGAGATATTTTGTTTTTCAGTAAGGCGGAATATATCTTAATGTAGTAATTGAATTTATTTCTATTTAGTCTAGTTTGATGGGGGTAGAGCTAAAATCGTGAGGCCAGAATTGACATTGTTTAATACTGAACAGATGGATAGAAAACAAAAAGTTTAGGAGATAAGAATGTCAGAAGGTTAGCAGCTGCTGTGGGCATGCAGTTAAATGGAATTTATACAAAAGATTTGCCTTTTGTTTATTAATACATCTTTCCTTCCATTATATTTTAGATATCACAAAGTAGAAGGCTGAGAGGAAGGCTGTCTTTTGGCTAACCCTTAATTGAGTTGGTTGCTGTGTTTCAAAATTGTTTCTGTGTATTATGTGAATAGACTTTATGATGTAAGAAGATGGTTTTTTAGTACTGAATGGTTTAGAATCTGGAGAAGTATTTTGTTAGCATGTTAACTCCCTAAAGCAATTGTCATTAGCATCTATTCTCAAATTTGAATACTTGAAGCACATGAAACGATTATATGAGGGTAATCTACATTAATTTTCATGTACAATGGATATAAAAGTCCACTTCTAAGAGGACTTATGAGGCAATGGCCACCTTTGCACTCTGGAAAGGGTAAACTTACCATTAAAAATAGAGGAAATTACGATACTGAAAGTTTCCTAAGAAAAGTCTTTTGGCATCAGCTCCTTATACACTGAGTCTGAATCTAATGTGCAATCAGTCAAAATGACTCCAGGTGTTGAGGGACGGTGGGAGCCCATCAGGAAGAGCTTCCAAGTCTGAGGCAGCAACTTCCTCAGGGATGTTCGGTCAACCCCATAACCCATGGATTCAGTCTCCCCAGCTTCCCAGTGGAGATCCAGTTGCTTAGCTGGTAAGCTGGGAGTCTTTAAAACTCAGTGAATTCGTTCTTTCTTGAAAAGCAGTTGAAGATCTACTAAGTACTATTACGGTTAAATCTAGGAAGGCTACTTTTATGCACATCTCCTGTGAAAACCATTAGACAATTCTTTGGGTCAAAAGGACAATGCATTAGGATAAATAAATAGGAAATCAGAGAAGTTACCAACGAGAAAGTAGAGCGTTTGACAGGAACTCCGCGTGTGGTGGGATGGATTGGTTCTAGGGTTACAGGGATTGCCAAAGGAAAATAAATTTATAGGGAGGGCAGTAGAAGGGGGGAAGTTACTGATCAGAACTTGGCTAAACAATTGAAGTTCCAGAAACCTAAATATAAACCCAAACATGATATTTCCTTGAAGTACTGCCTAGTACTCATTCCGTCTTGAAAACAAGTTATACCAAATCAAGAATTATTTGTTAAATGACTGATACATACTTATCACTCTATTGAGATTGAGAAGGAATCCCAGACCTCAGGGGATTTATTTATGAACTCATTAGGGAACCAAGCATTAGATATAATAAGAGGCTCTAAGAGAACAATACTATTAAGGGCAAATCTTAACTTTTAGAGGTTCAAATACATCAGTGAAGGCTAGGATTCTTATTAATGGAAATTCTGGGATAGTTGACAAAGGCTTCACCAGAACATGGCATTTGACTTGTGTCTTGAAGGGTTTTATTTGCTCATAAATTTTTGGTAGGAAAAAGTTCCACTTCCAGCCATTTTTGTTTTAAACCAAGACTGCCCCCCCACTTTTTTCCCAGTCTCTTATACAATGTCCTCCTTAAATGTTGGTATTCTTTAAGTTTTGAACACAACTATCTTCTAGTTCCACTATTGTATCCAAACGTCGTCAATATGTGTTGAAAATACAAGTGATAATGCGAAATGGAGATGTAACACAAAAATGTGAGCCAGTGTGTAGAACACAGAAGCAAGGCCTACGGTGAAAAAGAGCTCTTTTCCTGCCTGAAGGCATTCAGGTTTATGTTTAAATATATGTACAGACCTTTCCTGCTCAACAATTTACCTCTGTTAGCTACAACTTGGGTTGCCAGTGCTGACCTGTGTTCTGTATACTGATTTGTCTTTTACTCGGTTCTTGGAACCTGAGCTCCTCTCTTGAGTTTCAGATTTATTTCGGTAACTATCTAATAGCTGTCTGTATCTGAGGTCCCCCAGATATTTTAAATCAGGGATTGGCAGACGACAACCGGTGGGCCCAATGCCACCCTCTTCCCTCCCCCCATTCTATAAGAATGCAGCCACACCTATTCATTTACCTTACATCTGGTCTGTGGCTGTCTTCTCCCAACAAAGGCAGAGTTAAACAGTTGTGATAGACTACATGACCAGCAAAACCTAAAATAGTTACTATCTGGCCTTTTATAGAACAACAAAAGGTTTTCCAAACCCTGCTTTAAGTCGATGTATTCCCAGATGAGGCCATCCTTTTCAAACCAACTACCCAATGCATTGGAGTTGACTTCCTTTTCACTCTGTGCTCTCTCTGTTTCTTTATTATACCTTAGTCCCCTCACCTAAGACCTGTCCCCTTCTCCACATTTCCCACCGTGTCCCTGGATCCCCATTTCTTGTCCAGAATTGGTATCTCTACATGACTGCCCAATTTACATTTTTATAAAAGCAAATCTAACCATGTCACTTCCCTACTTAGAGTCATTCAATGACGTCCATTTCCTCCTAGATAAGCATGCAATGCAATGCCCTCCCTCATTTATGTCCCCACCTACATTTTTAGCTTTGTTGCTTTCCTTTCTCTCACTCTCTCTAAGATCAATCTTACTAAAGTATTTGTCATTGCCTGGAATGATTGTTCTCTTTCATGCCTCTGAGAGATCTACACTGCTTTCCTTTTAGCTCTTGGTTTTAGGTTTAAGGACTTTAATTGTCAAAATTCAACTTTAACATTACTTCCTTTGTTTTGCTTTGCTTTGCTTTGTTTTGTTTTGAACCAGGGGTTGAACCCAGGGGTGCTAACCACTCGGTTATCCCCAACCCCTTTTATTTTTTATTTTGAAACAGTGTCTTGCTAAGTTGCTTAGGATCTCCCTAAGTTGCTGATCCTGGCTTTGAACTTCCAATTCTGCTGCCTCCTGAACTACTGGGATTACAGGTATGTACCACTGTATCTGGCTCAACATGGCTTCCTTTTTGACATTGTCCCATTCCCCATCTCCCCTGCCTTTGCACTGCAACCCTATCCTCACTGGAGTTATAGCCCTTCTGATTCTGTGGTATATTATGTATGACTATTAGAATATATCTTAAATTACATTGAATTCTAATTATGTTTAGTTCTCTCCACCTTTAGGTGTGAACTCCCAGAGGGAATCCTTTCTTTTATATATTTGTATCCCTATAGCTATCATAATGTTTAGCCAAGATTAGGTGGCTCAATAAATGCCCAATGAATCCCTGAAGCTGATAAAAAGTCAATGAGTCTTTAACAAACAAGAACTAATCCCTAACTACTGCTCATTTGCTGGAGAGCCACCAAACTTGGGCATAAGTTGTAAGTCCAAATTTATACTTGATCACATGATGAGTTAATTCAAAAACAGAAGAGCCTTTGAAAATGCAAAATGCATCATTTTACCCCATCCCCAGTGCCTTTGCTACCCCACCCCCCACTGCACTTGGAATAAAACCTGAGTCTTTGAGGCGACCACTATGAAGTTGGAATAGGCAGTCAGCCTCTTCCCACCCACCACCTGGCTCACAGTGCTCTGCACACCCTGACCTCCCTCCACCTTCTCAGAAGAGCCACAGTCTCTTCTGTTTGGGGTCCTTGCATCTGCTTTCCACTCTTCAGGAACACTCTTTCGGTCTTCCCCTGGCCAAATGCCATGAATCTTATGTGTCACAGTATTCTCTGCGGAACTTCTCTGATGTAGAATTCTCAGCTTATGGCACCTAGTCTTTCCCATTAAAGTACTCACTACTATTCATAACAGCATGCTTAATTGTTGGTTGGTGTGTTGAACACCTGCCACACTTCCATCTTGATGGACAGTATACCTGACAGAGGTCATAACCATTTTATTCATTATTAGCATTGCTTGGCACATTCTAGGTATTCAATAAGGATTTGCTAAACCAGCAAGTAAGTATCAAAGGAACATTCTGGATATTTTTGCAAAGGGAGTGGTTAGATTCATCCACAATGTAGGGTATTAGAGTGAGAAGTAACAGGGGTAAGGAGAAGCATTAGGAAGCCCTTGCCTCTATGTGAGGCAAAAGTATTTTTAATAACTGTGATGTAGGGATGGGAAGGAAGAGTCAATATTATTCAGATTTTAGTCTTTCCTACTAGAAAAACTCAAGAGAATAACCTACAAGGATGAACACAAATTTAAAGTTGACTCTTTTTTTAAAAAAAATATGTGCTAAAATCATAGCTTTCCCCCATATTTATAACAGCTGGTTTTTGTTTATTTGTTTTTAGAGAGGGACAGTGAGAGAGAGAGAGAGAGAGAGAGAGAATCAATTTTATTTTGTTTTCCACATAGCTTTCGTTGCTCTGACATTTTGTTGTGTGCATGGTGCTGGGGTTCAAACCTGTGTCCTAATGCATGCCAAGCAAGCACTGCAACCACTGAGACACCGATCCAGCCCCAACAGCTAGTTTTGAAAAATGCAATAGGGGAAGTATTCCATTCAAATAGCAAAAAGTTAAAAACAAAAGGTGCTGGGTAACATTTAAATAAGTGCTAAGTAAGAAATACAGAAAAGACCTTAAAAATCACAGCAAGATTACATAAAGATTTGAATTATCATATTTTGATGAGAAGCCTCAATCTTATAAAATTTGAATTATATTAATCTTTAAATGTAGTGCAGTTCTTTTCAACGTGTTCAGTGGACTTTTATGAAATTTAATAAACATGATTTTAAAGATTACCTGGATAAATAAATGTTTTGAGAATCACAAAGTATTTATTGGGAAAAAAAGAGGCAATGAGAAGAAATATATTTTCCATAAATTAACAACTTTAAGCTATAATAATTAAAACATTATGATAAACAATGCAATAGTCAAAGAAATTAATTGAACCAAATTAAAAAAGCCATAAATAAAACCAAGTTTTCATAAAAGTTTTTAATATCATAATAGCATATTTCAAGTCACTGAGGCAAGGACAAATTATTCAATAAATAGTTTTATACTCTGTAAAAATAGTTGAAAAATGAAATCAAACCTCTACTTCACAGAAAAAATTACTTCCAGAGTTAAAAAAATATATATTATTGACATGTAATGAATGTTAACTCATACCAGAGTTAAAAATATACAATATATTATTAATATGTAATGAATGTTAATTTATATAATTTGTAGACATATGTCAAACTTAGAGATTTTTCCTCAAAAGGGAATCCCTAGATCCAAACTTTAAACTCTATACTAATCTATTATGTACACATTAAACCACTAAAATATTAAGAGAAAATATTCATGTGCTCTTTGGCCAGGAAAGTGCTTTTTATAATGAAACTAAATGCGGAAACCCCAAAGGAAAAGATTGATACATATTCAATTCAAATATGTAAACTTTCAACATTTCTTTGTTAGAAAATTAACAACTTTGAAAGTTTAATTATAGTCTAGAAAAATATTTGCAACAATTATAACAGAAGCATTTAAATACTTCTAATAGATAATGGACTCTTAAAAACCAAAAATTTTAAAGGGAAAAATCTCCCCCAAAATGGATTAGACTAGGCAATTAACAAAATCACATACACATGAACACACCGACATGTACATTTTATTAATCATCAAAGAAGTGCAAATAATATCAATATCAAGATATAATTTTCACCCACCTCTCTGACAAAATAAACATTAAAAAATAAATTAGCATCTGTATTGCTGGTGGGGGATGAAAATTGTCAAACATTCTCTAGAGGGTGGTACATGTCAAAAATCTCAAAAAAAGAGAAGAGTATAATTCCTTTAAACCATAAAACTCATTTCTATAAAAATTTCCTTCACAAATTAAAGCTATACTCAAAGACTATAAATTCAGGCACTTATAACTTGCATTTATTCTTTAAATATTTATTGAGCACCCATACACTTCCAGCTACTGTAACTATAGGTTGTGACATATGAATAAAGAAATCAGAATCCCTGCCCCCATAGAAATTTTATTCTTATAGAAAAAACAATAAATAAGTAACCAAATCAGTAGATATAATAACTAGGAATGAATGAATATGCTAGGAAGAAAATCAACAGTCAGATGAAGTCCAGGGATGGCTTTTAATAAGCTTTAAACTGGTCAGGAAGCAATTTGTGCAAGACAGCATGATAGAAGATTAGATACCAGTGATGGTGGAAAAAGTAAGAATGGAACCGAAATGGTTTAAAATGGTTAAAAAAAAAATTGGAAACGTCCATATTCTATGAAAGGGTGCACTGAATGAATTTATGAACTTGTAAACTACCATTAAAAATGAATTTACCTAAATGTTTTCCCTCATTTGTGGAGGCTAGAATAAAACCCTGGCTTGGCTGAAAGGTGTCAAATCCATGCATTAGACCCAGCAAAGGTGTAGAAACATGTAATCGAGGGGGAACTGTAGATATGTGGGGGTAGGGGTGAGGAGGGTAGAGGGAGGGAGGAGAGGGAGGGATCTAGGGAGATAATCAACAATCAGCACACTCTTTACCCCCTCCTGAGAATCCAAATAATACTTTTGCAATCATTTAATTCTGGAAAATTCACAATGTAAACATTTTTATTAGTTGTAGGGGCAAAATATACAAGAATCAAGAGCCTGGGGTGTGGGCAATGTGGGGATAACTCTGGTTTAGGAGCAAATGCATATCACATTGTTACTATATACAAATTTATGATTGAACAATAACTCAACCCCTTAATAACAATTTTTTACAAAATGAATTCATGCTGGGCACTGTGGTGCACACCTGTAATCCCAGTGGCTTGGGAGGCTGAAGCAAAAGGGTCGCAAGTTCAAAGCCAGCCTCAGCAACTTAGCAAGGCCCTAAGAGCAACTTAGACCATCTCAAAATTTTAGAAAATAATAATAATAAACAGCTGGGGATGTGCCTCAGTGATTAAGAGCACCCCTGGGTTCAATCCCCAGTACAAAAGAAGAAGAAGAAGAATTTACACTGACTTAGCAGGCACCTTTGAATATCAGGTGAATAAACTAACAAAGGAACAAACTGAAAAAAATAAGAGGAAACAATTAATTGTTGGAACCAAGTCCTGCAAAAGACATAAAGTCTAAACATACAGCAGGCATTTTCATCAGATTTCCCATAAATGTGACCAAAAGACCTGACAAGAACAACTAGAACAATGAGAGGAGGAGCAGTTTACTTTTGCTCATGGTTTCAGAGGTTCAGGATATGGCTGGCTGACTCCATAGCTCTGGTCCCAAAGGGAAGCAGTATATCATGGTGGAAGGGCGTGGGAGGAAAGCACCTTAGGACATAGCATCAGGAAGTAGAGAGAGCTTTTCTCACAGGGACAAAATATAAACCCCAAAGATATGTCAACAGGGACCTATGCCTTTGAGCCATACCCTACCTGCTTAAAGTTATCACCCAGTTAATCTATATTGGTGGATTAATGCATTGATAAGATTGAAGACCTCATAATTGAATCATTTCATCTCTGAAAATTCTTGCATTATCTCTCATGAGGTTTTGGGGGACACCTCATCTAAACCCAAACAGCAGGCATATTGGGGTACGTCTTCTATGCCAAACCAGGAAGTCAAGAGGAAGCAATCATTCATTCTGTTTCCAGCACCACAGCCCTATAAGAGCTTTGTCCAGTTCAGTCCATGGTGTGTGGAATAAAGGGTGTGGCTGTGCTGTTGCCATTTAGAGGGTGTGAATGAAATTTACATATAGTATTACATCTAAAATTCACACACAACATTAGATTTATTTTTCATTCGGAATGGAGGTCCACATGTGAAAAACACTGGAGCTAATTTGTATGTGTGGGTCCAAAGACAGCACAGAAAATATTGTTATTGAGGCAAATAAAATAGCTTACCTGAAAGAAGGAAGTGACTTGAGCAAGGACAAGTCTTGCCTATGTACAATCCAGCTCCTCTTCAAACCCATCCCCACCTGACCTGCATCTCTCTTTTGAACATCAGTGTTCTGGCTTCTTGCCCAAGAACTTGAAAATAAAAGGTTAAAGAGTGAGCTTAATGTGTTTGCTAGGCATTTGTCCCCTTTATTTCTTTAACACAGACCCAGGAAGTCTCCTGAGGACTGAAGAGGAAGAATCCAGTATTTTTAATAGATTTGAGGGCAGCATCCTAAGGATTTAGTGAGAGCTGTAAGACTAGGGGCCCCTTCTGGTCTCTGAGGCCTGTTCCCCAGAGTTTGCCCATGCTGTTTTCACATGTGGGAAAATGCAGGTGGAATTTCTTTCCAAACTTAACATCCTCTGGTTAAGTCATATGCTTGCATTTCTCAGTCACTTCTGTGCAAACATGTTTTCCTAATGAAGCATTATATTGCTATAAAATCAAGGTATTTTTCCTCCAAATTAATATTTTGTTTTTTTAAAAATAATATTTGGAGCTAAATATTAAACTAAAAGCTAAACTAAATCCTATTAGTTTATGGACAATAATATGGTATTTTTTAAAAAGTCTGTGGTGATACTCCCAAATACTGGTGGTGATGCCCAATTTATTTGTACTTCCAAAAAATATTTTTGGTACATGATTTCCCATAGAACTCATAAAATTCTGCCTAATTAAGTGGGGGTAGGGAGGTCTAAAATAATACCACTGTCATGGTCAAAGATAAAACTGAGTTTTAAAAATTATTTATAGAAGGTGATAATGCAAGATAAGAAACAAAGGCCAGAAAGTTTAGAGGGAAAAAAATTACATCAAAACGAAGAAAAACTCAAGGAATCATTTATCTTAGATATCTGTAGTTGAGAAAACGTGGGTGAATTGGAGAAAAAGGTTTTCAATAGGGTGACATTAGAGATTTTGAAAAGGGTTCCAGAAGCTTGCAGGGGTGGAAGTTAACGGCACAGTGCTTTTCCTAAGTTGCATTCCTAGCAAGATGAGCAGATTTTCTTGGTGCTGCCGGTTGCTGATGGTAGCCTTGGTCTGGGGCTCACCAATGGGAAGTTGATTGGAAGAGAGAAACTGAAGAGTGGTAGTGCTTCTGAGGGGAGAGCAAATGGTGGGCTCCTTGGAATCTCATTATATGAAAACCAATGTCCCTTCCAGCCCTCTTTATGAATCTCCCCGGGCGATGGCTTTCTTACCCACAGATTCATGTATTGATTATAAGCTGACGACTCTCAAAATTTTTCCTTGAGCTCACATCATCTTTCCAAACTTCAGTAATATCTTCTCTCTCACAGATGAATCAAGTGATATTTATCCAATTCATTCACATTCAATTGCTCCAAAATCGCCCCCCCCCACCCTATCTCTCTCAGAAGGCAAAGAAAAGGAAGTCCTCCCCCTCTTCCTGCCTTGGTTAATAGCGTCCTCCTCTCCCCTCCCTAGACACCTAAGCCAGCTGTACTAACGTCAACTTTGACTTTCTTTTCCTTGGACCCCATGTGCAATCAGCACTTTTATCCTCTCAAATTTCCCTACCAAGTATCTCTCAACTGTGGGCCCTCCTCTCCCTTCCTAGCACTATGGTGACAATCCACCTCCTGTGACTGCCAGTCTCCCTACCTTCAGCCTCACCCCTTGCAGTCCATCTTCCAGGGTACCAAAATAGGGACAGTCCCTCTGTTCAAACCCTTCAGGGTCTCCTTGTAGCTTACCCCAGGGCTGCCCAAAGGGAGACAACCTGCTTCCAAATAGCACAGAGGACAGGGGAGGGGGTGGCACAGGGTGCTGGCTCATATTGTGCTCTGCTCGGGGGCAGTAGAGTCTGAATCTTTGGGAAAAGGGGAATAGGTGAGACTTAGACATTTACTTTTTAAAGCAAGTTTGAGTGATTTTTTTCAATGCACGTATGTTTGAAAATCACCCACTGAGGGCAGATGATATCTGCTTTGTCACTGGTGCAAGGTGTTTGACTTGTCCCCTTTTATTGTGGCCTTTCTTTCTCCCCTGACACTCAGAACTTTTCCTGTATTCTCTTGTATGCATAAGCCTTTGCCCTGCCTGAAATGTCCTTCTGGCCATCGTCTCCTCGGTGAACATGATTCATTTTTCAGATCCCAGCAGAGGCTGGCAAACTGAGTTAGAAGAAAAGTAATTATTTGTCCAAGGTTTCAGAGGGTGCTCATGGCAGTTTTTAGTGTGCATTTTAATAACCATTTTCTATATCTCCTCTGGTTTCCATTAAAGAAATCACCAGAAATCCTCTGTTCTCTGATCTTTATTTAAGGATAGAACCAATCATGCCGTTAGAGAATGGGACATAAAAATAAGCCCACATCTGCCCCCACTGACATTTACAATGGGCCATAGCTGAGCCATATGCAAATAGGCTTTTTTCTATGGTTTGTCAATGGAAGGACCTAAAAAAACAAGAATAATAATTGTTATTTGTTCTAAAGCCAACTGTATATTTTTCCATCCTTTTTATTTACAATATAAAGTGTTTTTCTCGGTAAATCAACAAATATGAGTATTCATGTCACCAAGTGCTCATGATTAAAAATAATTACTTTAATGGGATCTGGCCCAATGCCAAACATGATCAGGTTTTGCATTTCAAGCATGATCATAGATAATTTACATCTCCATTCGCACCAATACCTACCACTCTTAATGGATTCTATTTTAGTTTTTATGAATTAATAGAAATTTAGTGCCTAATTCTCTATATTACAGTTCAGCATTTGCTTTTAGAATCCATAGAACGATTATCTTTTTTTTTAAATCAGAGTGGCTCAAAAATCATGTAATTCTTTAAGTTACTTATTTAAAATGTTTAGCTGTTTGCTTTCTGTGAGTCCTAAGGGGACAGAATGGAGAAGAAAAACAGTACCAGGGCTCCTGCAGTTTAGAAGGGCTCTTAGTACTGTGGGGGGCCTTTGCACCAAGTTGGTACATTGTTTCCTTGACAAGAAAAAGCACAGGACCCCTCAAAACTCCCAGCCACAGTCGAAGGGGCCTGGTCCCCTACATGAAGTCAGTCTCTCTGTGTGAGAGAAGGTACAGCCACCTCCTTTCCTTTCTTCATTTTTCTTATTCCTTTGAGGAATAAGAAAATTCCTTTGAGGTTTCATATCTACTGAAGATATGTCAAAACAGGGTTACAAAGAATTGTAGCAGATTTTTAAATGTTTACATTTAACAAATTAACACCTTTAAGAAAAAATGCCATAGAATTGTATTGTTTAGAAGATAATTACAGGATTTATTAACTAGATACTAATACATTGTACCCTAAAGGCAGTGTGATCTAGTAAATAATCCAGTTTCTATTTGTATCATTTTTTTTTCAATATTGTTTCGGTATTCCTGTGTCATTATATGGACAAATTACAGCATATCTGAAGATAATGGTAAAAGTAAAAACATGACTTCACCAGGTGAATGCAAGGCCTGCTCATTTGCTAAACGGACTTGTGTGAACACATCCAGTGTACGCACCTCTAAGTCATTTTTGTAGTTTATATATGATCAGGGGAGAAAAATGGAGGCATTCCTGGAGATTGAAATAAAAAATATGGTTGTAAGTAAGGAAGACTCAGAAATATCACCACATCTTGGGTCAACAGGAAATCCTACTGGTACAGGGGAGAGGCAGCAAAAGAGTTAATGTAAGAAGGTGCTCCAGGCACGTATAAATCCAGGGCAGATCATTCTAAACATTCCTTGAATAGCTTGAGCACCGATGGCCAAGAGTAAGCCCGAAGAAGACTGAGATTTATTTGCTTCTTCTGATTTATGTGTTACTTGTGCCATTCTCTCTCAAAGTGGGGAAATGTCATTGTAACTCAGATAGTGCCTTCATTCATAACTTCTCCTTTGACCATTCTCTCAAAGCTTGAGGTAACTTTGAGAAAGAATAGCGGTGCCATTTTGCAGAAAGGGATGACTGGAATTTGAGATGTGAGATGAGCACGCATTTTATGATATGCTTGGAAGAAGTGACTAAAGTGGTTCCATTGGCTTTGGGAAGAAAACAAATCTGTGTATCAGATTACTAGCTGAGCACCAATAACTCACACACACACACACACACACACACACACACACAATATGCTTTATTCTCCAAAAGCAGTGTGTTCTCCCACTTTGCCTGGCTTAGGATGTATCTCTCAGCATGAAATCACCTGACAGTGATATTCTTTATTCCACAGTCCAAATTATAGGGTTTAGCGGCCTCCATCCACTTGACAACTAGTATACAGGAAAGTTCCCTTTGGTGTGACAAAGTCAGAAGTGTGGTGTGCCAAAGCCCCCTGTATCTCATCCTATCAAGTCACCTATGCTTTCTACAGAAACTTTCTGGAAAAGCGACAACATGCATACATACAGAAAAGAAAAGAAAATACACGAAGACTGCATCTTGGGGTAAATTCTTTCCCATAGGGTAGCAACCCTGCCCTATCAAAGTCCTTCTTTTTTGGAAGTCTAAAACCTGGTATACCATCTGGGTCATCATGGGAGTTCTAAAAAAGGTTAATATAGGAGGTTTTGGAACCAAAAGAGCTGAAAATGAAATTATATCTCATACTATCTCCCATGCCCTATATGTTTCTTTATGTCTTCCTCCCTGAAAGGAATATGTGTGTTCTCCCACAATTCTCAGGAAGCTGCCTCCTACAGAACCCATAAAATTAAAAAAATATATTTTGTAATAAATATCAAAAAAAGAAGAAGAAAGAGAAAGGAAGAGAAATAATTGGAGACATATGCAGGGTGTGGGGAGATAAAGATAGAAAAAATAAAGATAAATAGATGGATAAAGATAGATAGATAAAGGCTAATTTCCCTGTGAATTCTCAGACTATTTCTGACCATGGCCTTGGGATGCACATGAGCCACTGCTAAGAAATATTTCTTGTGCAATAGTAGAAGTTGCTCTTTATTTATTCACATTCTTCTTCAACAAAAATAATTAAGCATCTATAATGTTATGGATATCATTAGTCATTAGAAACAAAATTAGCTTGTAAGACAGTATTTATTCTTAGGGAGGTGGCAATTTAATGGGTAAACAGATGTGAAAACAGACCATTATAATAGAGTGTGGAAAATGCTGAAATCCAGTTATGTGCTCTACAGGAGGCAATGGCTTAGCCAAGGCAAAACTTGTGATCATTGCAGGGAAGAACCTGAGATCCTCTTGGAAGAGAGACCTAAGAAACTGATGAGTGAAGAAGCTTTGTACAAGTGTGTTCTGAACTCATAAAGAGGAATTGCAACCCTAGTGGTTCAGGCAACCTGCAGAGTGGGCTCTGTGACTCAAGGAACACACTAGGACATGTGCAGTGAGGACAGACACAGAAATCACAGCTGCAGGGAGCCATGCTCTTTTTCTTTGTGATAATCACAAGAGCTAAAATGAATTTTAGTAGTAGTTATTTGTGTTGCACTTTAAATATATAATCCCATTTAATCCTTACAATAGTGACTCGAGGCAGGCATAATGATCCCCCATTCTAGATAAGCCAAGAAAAGTTTGCAGGGAAATGATGGAGCCAGGATTTGGATACAGGTCACTGGACACCAGAACCACAAGGCCCTTTACAAAAGGCCCATTCTATCCCCTGCACTGACTCTGCCCACCCTCCTGGTGGCTTTTCTGCTATTCTCTGAAGCTGTAAAATAGGCTCGGACTTAGCACCCCCAATCCAAGGGAAGGGATGGAGATAGTGACCATTTCTCCATTTGGGACTTGACTGAGGTCCTTAAGTTGGCTGCTGCTGTAACTTCAGTTAAGAAGGAAGAAAGTGACTCTGGTGACTCCATGGCATTCACACGATATTCTATTCTCTGTTCTTTTTCTCCACCACCCCTGAGCAAGGGTGGATTTACAGGGTAAGCAGTAGAAGCTGAAGAGCACCCAATGGGACCTGCTCAGATCTGCGGCTGGATACACTCCCCTTCCTGCTCAGTGCACTGGGTGGGGAGGAAAGACCTTTTGTGGCTCTTAATTTTACCTATGAAGCAGCCCTTTCCCTGACCCTTTTTTTTTCTTGTAGTTAAATGGCAGATCATCCCAAAACTCTGTTCCTTCTGTTCCCTGTGTTAAGGTTTGGTTGCTTCAAAGTTAGTGACTTATTCCTGATGCAAAAGGCAGCTTACACGGCTATTTGGGGAAGGAAAAGAGAAAAAAAAAAAAAGAAATCATAAACTCATTTTGTAAACAAGGGCATTTCTGATATGCAGTGGTGGATTAGAGCAGGGTTATAAGAGCCCTGGAACCTATTATTCAAGTCTGTGACTTATGTAGGTCAGTGTAAATAACCCCAGGCGCAAGAAGATTAGCGTTTATGATGGGCAAGGCATCTCATCAAGTGGGTGGCTCAACATGAGTTACAGTGATTCGAGCCAATTTTTGACTCAGTAAAGGGACAAATATTGGGGTAGTAACTGAATTTTATTCCTCCTTAGGAAGTCAGTAGGATTGCTTAGAATTCCTAGGAGTGCCAATTTTGCCAATTTTGATAGATTTTCCAGGTCTCTCTGGATACTTTGTAACCAAAAAATTCTGCTTTTGGTACCTTGGTTATTGGAAATGCTTAAAATGCATTAACAATGCTTAAAAACATTTTATAGTTGATTTTCTCATGCAAAACAAAACTCAACAATAGCAAAAGGGAAGGTAATAAATGTATGTGATTTTCCCCTTATCAATCTTACACGACTTTGTCCACTTGCATAAGTGAATATTGCCATATAACATAGTTTTATCACAGTGACAAAAGTTCATGAGACAGTGTCAGCATCTTGTTTTGGAAAATGTTCAGGACTTTCTTCTTGCTCTTTTTGCTTTAATGATATGTGCAAAAGACATGCTTTTGTCGTAACCTTCCACATAAGACGTTGCTATTGACATCTGAGGATTAAGTTTTAATTGAATTAACATTTGAAATGGTCTATTATCTATGATCCCTGTGTAATGATTGCAAAGACGTCCTAGAGTAGGCAATGAAACAGACAAATATATTGAAAAGACAGCTAACAGCTCCATTTAGCTCACCCACGCTTGCCAAACTTGACACACACAATTTATCCTAGACAGATGGTAAGGAAGCATAAAACATAGCCATATTGTGGTACTGCATATCTCTAAGATGGTGTTTGCTCGGACTGAAAGTCAGGCATCTCATATGCCCAGACATGGCACTTCAACAGCAGCCGATGGGCTTTTTCCCTACACTCTTATTTTTTTATGATTTAGTTTGGAATTTCCTTAAGAGTCAGCAGAAATAGTGGGGAGACATCTATGACTAAACCCAAACCAACTGCTAAGAGTGAAGCAAGGAAGAGAATCCAGCAATATTTAACAAATAACAGTAATTGGCAACTCTGATCATAAGCAGTGGGGAGTAAAATATACTAAGTTTGCAATAAAAGTGTTTTCCATAATGTTTCAGTCTCTAGATTTTCTTTTTTTTTTTTTAAGATCTTTGTTCAACAGTTTTGCCAGGGAAACATGCCAAAGGGAATTCTGCTCTGGGCTGATCAGTGTCAATTTGAGTCTGTTTTCAGAAATGATTCAATAACTTGGATTCCAATTGCTTGGAGAAGACACTGAACAGGCTTGGATTACAGTTGCAGGTAGAGCAGGGTCCAGACCACAGCTGCAGCATTGCCTGTTTTTATTATTAAGGACAGCCTGGCTCCAGGTGTGTCCCTCTGCCTGGTCCCCCCTTGTCAGCCAACCACTTCCCAGCTCAGGACATACTAAGACTGGGCTAAACCAAACCCAAAATGTAAAGAAAGGCCCTGTGAGCACCACACCAGTGAAGGTAACCTCTGGTGGACATGGACTGAAGTGGAAATGACCTGCCCTGCCATTTCCCAACACCCTTGTCCTTGTTTACATTGGACATCAGAGGTTGGGAGAGGGTGCATGAGGAGGTGGGGGCGGGGTTTGGTGATACTGACCAGACAGTGAGGATGTATTGGTGGCAGTCATTCTCTTACTTCCATTTCCCCCCTGGACCAAAGGCCTCTTTTTCCTTCTTCATCTAAATGAGTCAGGCTAGAGGTGAAATTGGGGTACAAAAAAAAGCAATATGCAAAAAGAGCCTTCTCATTTAAGTAAAACCAGCAAAAGTTCTTGAGGGCACAAAGAAAGGGGTGGTAGAGATCAAGATGTTACAAATACTATAGAGAAGCACTTACTTACATCATATAAGCCATAGACAACCAAGTAAAAGTTACAGTGTGGGGCTGGAGTGGTGGCTCAGCAGTTACGGTGATTGTCTGGCATGTGCAAGTACACAGGTTCAAACCCCAGCACCACATACATAACTAAGTGTCGGAGCAACAAAAGCCATGTGAAAAACTCAATAAAAATTGATTCTCTCTCTCTCTCTCTCACTGTCCTTCTCTCTTAAAAAAAAAAAAAAGTTACAATGTGACCTCAGAGAGATCTGAATGTCCAGTAGGAAAACTGGCAGTGGGCCTAGGTTAAGCCACTTTGCTCAGGGTGGTGGAGTAGAGTGTGCAGATGCAAGAGAAAGAAGTGTTCTGTCTTCTTTTCTTCCATTTGCTTTCTTGGAGGAAGCCATTCATTCTTCTAAACAATTGGCTAATGATCTTCTTAGGAAAACATTCCTTCCTCCTCTCTTCCCTTGGGCCATTCCTCCCTCTGTAGCTCTGCTCTCGGAGCCCTGCATTATCCCAGGATGCCCCAGGAGAGCTCTCAGGAACTGGTTGACTAAAAAGCTTGTGACCTGCAGCCAAGAGTTGAGTGCAAGACAGAAAGCACAGGTTTCAACTCAACAGAAAGGATGGAGGCGAATTTAAGGCAACCTTGGGGGTTTTAACCCTGAGTGCTCTTGCTTCAGCCTGGATCGCTTTTCCTCTTCTCTACCTGGAAAATTCCCCCTCAGTCGCCCAAACTCAGCTCTCCCAGCCAGAGCTGGCAGCATCTTTCCCCATGACAGCAGCTCTCTCCTCCTTGGGCACTGCTCAACTGGGTGCTGCCTCCAGTCAGACTGTGCACCCTTCCAGGAGAAAGGTCCCGGGTCCAGGTTTGTGTTCTGCAAACCTGGAATAACAGCAGTGTTGTTAAATGATGACAGCGATGATGAAAACATACTCATATAGTATTTATCACGTGCCAGCCCTCATCCTAAGTGGCTCGCGTATACCCATCCATTATTTCTCATAGTACTCCTCCGAGGCAGCCTCTCCTATTCCACTCACTTTATAACTGACAAAACCAAGACCTAGAACAGTCCAATAGCCCTTTAAAGGTTGAATAACACAACCACTTATCTTCTGAGCTGCAAGTGAGCAAACTCAGAATTTTTGCTGTTTTCTCTACTGATGGAGAACATAGCAGGGAGTCATGAAATGATCTTTCATGAACCAAAGAATGGATGAATAAAAGGGACCCAGAACAGATGCCACCAAAGAATGCTTTCAATGATTTGTTTTGTATCCATAAACATAGAGATTGTACTTTGTCTATGAACTCTTGGTCAAAAGATTGATTTCTTGATCAATGAATTTCTTTTTTTTTCACATTTATTAGAAGTATATAGCGATACAGGATACAGATGAGGGGGAAACATTGTCAAAACAGTAGCAATCAATGTGTATAAACTTTGTTATCCAGGGGTAATGCCAACGCATAGATAAACTACTATGGGTTTCATCTGTTGCAGTTTCCCCCAGAAGAACTCATGTGTTAAATGGGTATCTAGCGTAGGAATAAAATCGGCTTCTGGGATGTTTCCCCCATCTTCCCAATCACCAGACTCCTATGAGTTCTTCATATACCCTCCCCCCTCCCC
>PVKS010004721.1:0-70702 GCA_004027875.1 Aplodontia rufa
CCGTGTACTTGGGCATGCCAGGCAAGCGCCGTAACCAGTGAGCCACCACTCGAGCCACCGCTCCAGCCCCCGCCCTTAAAAAAAAAAAAGAGTTGCGTACTTCCAAGGTAAAAATGGCAGGACAAGCACAGGGTATGTCCTGTTCCAAAAAAGGAGGAATCCTTCCAAAACAAGACCAGATGTCTGCAGGACAGTTACCAACTGCTGTAATTCCAGATGCGCCATCCAGTGTGCCCCACCGTGACAGGTGCCCCAGGCCTTTGCAGCTCAGGCTCGGGGCTGCCTGCTTGCCCGTTCAGCTTTCCCGGCAGGTGCTACCTCTTGCTTCTCTGGGTCTCTCTCCTGCAGTGTGGGTTACTGAAAACTGTTTTACTTGAAGTAGCTGTTGGAAAGCCTGTTTGGAAAAAAGTGCAGGTTAAAGAAATCTAAAGATGAACTGAATATAAGATGAAAAGCAGGCATCCTCCTTTATTCCCTATCAAAAATCACTGGTAAGTTTCTTGGCTATCAGGGAAAAAACTACCTATATATCTAAAAAAAAAAGTGGAGTCATGACATAGGGCAGACTTGTGTTATAGTTTAAAAAAGCACTAAATTTTTATTTTTGAGGGGATGCTAGGGATTGAACCCAAAGATGCTTAACCACTGAGCCACATCCCCAGCCCTTTTCATTTTTTATTTTGAGGCAGGGTATTGCAAAGCTGCTTAGGCCCTCACCAAGTTGCTGAGGCTGGCTTTGCATTTGTAGTCCTGCTAGGATTACAGGCGTGTGTCACTACACTTGGCTAAATTTTGTATTTTGAAATAGTTTCTATATAAGACACAGATCTGCTTCACCATTTTGGTACTGAGGATTGATTGGACTCAGGGGCGCTTAACCAGTGAACTATATCCCTAGCCCTTTTCATTTTTTATTTTGATATAGAGTCATACTGATTTGTTGAGGCTGGCCTTGAACTTTGAATCCTCCTGCCTCAGCCCTCCGAGTCACTAGGATTACAGGTGTGCACCAGTGTTCCTGGCTCACAATGTTCTTTCTTATTTATTTATTTATTTATTTTGTAGGTGGATACAATATTTTTTGTTTTTATGTGGTGCTGAGGCTCAAACCCAGTGCTTCACATGTGCTAGGCAAGTGCTCTATCACTGAGCCATGGCCCCAGCCTTCACTATATTCTTTTTTTTTTTTTTTTTTTTTAAAGAGGGTCAGTGAGAGAGACAGAGAAAGAGAGAAACAACTTTATTTAGTTTTTCACATGGCTTTAGTTGCTCTAACACTCAGTTGTGTATGTGGTGCTGGGGTTTGAACCCTGGTCCTTGTGCTTGCCAGACAAGCGCCGAAACCGCCAAGCCACCGCTCCAGCCCCACTATATTCTTTTTAAAATGTGTCTAGTAGTCCATTGTGTGGATGAGCCAGAATTTTTAAATTAATGAGCTGATGGGATAAGTTTTCATGTTTTTGCTTTTGTAACAGTGCTGTAGTGAACATCTTATACATATATTGATACACTTTCACGTAGCCGTCTTAAACAGTCCTAGAACAAATTGACCAACAAACTTCTAGATTCTCTGAAGTTATCAAGTATCATGTTACATACTTTTCTTGTTCCTCTGCTAGTTTGTTTTGGTAGTGGGGATTGAACCCAGGGGTGCTTAACCACTGAGCCACATCTCCAGCCCTTTTTATTTTATATTTTGAGACAGGGTCTCACTAAGTTGCTGTGGGCCTTGCTGAGTTGCCGAGACTGGCTTTCAACTTGCGATCCTCCTGCCTCAGCTTTCCGAGCTGGGATTACAGGCATGTGCCACTGTGCCTGGAACTCTATTAGCTTTAATAATCTTCGACATTAGTCTGGATATTTCTTCTCTGAAGTAGTCATGTGATACAGTGTCCTACGACTGAGGAAACAGAACTTCATGTTACACATTGAGCATTAGGTTAAAGGAGCCGTGGCTCAGCGGGTAACAGCACTTGCAGAGATGCGGATTCGAACCCCAGCACCACGTACACAACAAAGTTGGAGCAGTGAAAACCAAATGAAAAACTATACAACAAAAAATTTTGTGAAGACCCAGGTACAGCCTGCAACCTGTACAATCACACAGAACCCCTGCTTGGTTTAATGATTTCCTGCTACAGTCTTGATATTCTTAGTTATTTTTGAACTAGAAGCCAGGTTACCATACTGCACTGGCCTTACAGATTATAATTGCAGTCATTCCCGTAAAGACTTCATGGTGGAAAGTAAGCCCCTCATCCTCTCACTTCCTAATTCTGTTTCCCTTAGTGACTAACATTAACAATGTATTTACCTGGGAACTCTTTATACAATGTGTCTTTAAATGTCCCATACTATGCTTGAGCTTTAAAAAAGAAACATGCAAACTATTCATTTGAAATCCATGGAGAGTCGGTGTATTTTCTTGGGAAACTCCATAATGGATCATAAATGCTATAGGCTTTAATTAAAGGGAAAAAGGTTTACAAATATTAGTCATAAGAAGTTGACAGTGAACTGAAGTTTTGTAGTTATATTGGTTTGTTTTAGCGTTTTGGTTTTTTTTTTTTTTTTTGTAACAAGAGAGAAAGAATTTTATTTTTTTCTGGTTTTTGTTTTTCTGACACTCAATTGTGTATGTGGTGCTGGGGTTTGAACCCCGGAACTTGCACATGCCAGGTAAGTGCTCCAGCTGCTAAGCCACTGCGGTAGCCCTGTTTTTGTTTTGTTTTCTTTATTTTTTTTTTTAAAGAAAGGGGACAGTGAGAGAGAGAGAGACAGAGAGAATCAATTTTTATTTAGTTTTTCACATGGCCTTTGTTGCTCTGAGACATCGCTGTGTACGTGGTGCTGGGGTTCGAACTTGTGTACCTATGCATGCCAGGCAAATGCTGTAACCATTGATCCACCACTCCAGCCCTGTTTTTGTTTTCTTAAAAAACGTATTTAACTTGAGCTGGAGTGGTGGCTCAGTGGTAGAGCACTTGCCTGGCATGCATGAGGACCCAGGGTTGAACCCCCAGCACTACATACAAAACTAAGTGTCAGAAAAACAAAATCCAGATGAAAAAATATATGAAAATTGATTCACTCTATCTCTTAAAAAGCAACACAACAATTGTATTTAACTTGAAGCTTTAGAAGTTGAGTGTCACAGTGTTAAGATGTCCTTTTCTGACAAGGTTTCACTTTGCACAGTGAAGTCAGACAAACCCTAAACACAGAATAGGTAAGTTTCGAATAAAAATAAGGTTTGTGTTTGAGGTCTGTCACGGAGATCCACTAGCTGTGTTGGGTGCTTCATCTAGTTACAAAGTGGTTGGAGTCCTTGGTGCAGTAGGTGAAGGAGCCTTAGCCATATGTTTGAGATGCTAGTCAGACACCTAACTGTCTGGTAGCTTGAGAGAGAGTACATTGGACAGGGTGTGGAGCAGTCACCACACAGATGTGTACAGTCACGGGCCTGGAGGACCATGCTGCCCAGTGCAGCAGTGAAGAGCCACATGGGACTTTTGAGCTTTGACATGGGCTGATTAGAATGGAGAAGTGCTATGATTGCCACACATACCAGGTTTCAAAGGCTTAGTGTGAGAAAAGAAAGTAAACATCTCAACAGTCTTTTACCTTGATTATATTTGGAGTGATATTATTTTGGATATTTTGGGTTTAATATATTAGCATTAACCTTCACCCCCCCTTTTTAATGGAGAGAGAAAGAATGGATCAATTTTATTTATTTTTTCATCTGTTTTTGTTTCTCTGACACTTAGTTGTGTATTTGGTGCTGGGGTTTGAACCCAGGTCCTCGCATGTGCTAGGTAAGCACTCCAACTGCTGAGCCACTGCTTCAGCCTCCACCTGTTTCTTTTTAATATTGCTAAGAGAAAAAATTAAAATGACCTCGTTTTGCTGTTAGAGGCACTGATGGAATAATTGCATGTAGTCAGAGAAGTCCCAAGTTTGGGGCCTGGAGGCTGGGGAGAGAAACAGAGGAGGTGTGGCCGTGTGGTGGGCAGAGAACGATGGCAGCTGTGGTCCATGCATACATGAGCGTCTTGGGTAAAAGGGAAGACTCAAGGAGAAACAGCCTGAGCAGATGTGTAACTGATGGATCGATGGTCTGCAGGATCGAGCTATTTCCCTGTGTTCTATAAAATGAGCTTTATGCAGCATGTTCAGAGAAAGCTCTAGTGCAGTCTGAGGAGCCAGTCATGGCAGTGGAAAAGAAAGCACACGCTAATTGGGTTTGACACAGCTAATGCCAAAAGGTGGTTCTCATTGGGCTGGAGCGGTGGCTCAGTGGTTACGGCACTTGCCTCGCATGCGTGAGTATGTGAGTTCAAACCCCAGCACCACGTACGCAATGAAGTGTTGGAACAAGAAAAGTCACAGGAAAAACTAAATAAAAAATTGTCTCAAAAAAAAAAAAAAAAGCTCACATGACCCTTAAAGTTTTTGTCACAGTCTTGGTGTGGTGACACTGCACTGTGCTGATGCCCTCTGCCACTTCTGAGCCCTTAGGATGCCTTTGGCTGTTTAGTTTGGTTTTTTGTGTGTCCCCTTCCTTGTGAAGTCTTGCAGCCTCGTCCTGCTCATGTCACACAGGAGCACACTTTGGCCATCCACTGATGACCTTCCTGATGGGGCCTGTGGGCTGCCAGCTGTTGCTAGCTGTATTCGTATCAGGTAGTCAGAGTTTCCTGTAAGACGTTATACTTTTTCCCTCTGCATTTCATTCTTTCATTTACGAGAAACAAACGCCATGTATACCGAGGAGTGGTTTCTGATGGTTTTCCTTGGCTGTGTGTTGGAAATCGTCATCGACACTGAAGCTCCTGAGTGGCCCCTGCTTGGGCTTTAGCAGGATTGGCAGAAGATGATACTAGGAAGGAGCAGGTATTACCCTGCAGTTTGCCACTGGCTAGAGTGGATCTTATATTTTTTCTTGTGATTCAGGCCTTTGGGGACAGTGAACAGTAACGGCCAAACCAAAAACTTGAATTAGGAAGGATGTGCTGAATGTGGGGAAAGGCTTTGTCAGTCCTTCAGAAGTGGGTGAAGGAGGGGCTCAAGTTATTTAGGGGCTAATAGCGTGAGGAAAGGGCACCAGCTCTGGAGCTGGGACTCACGTGGCCCTGGCTTTGATGTGCCATAGGACCCTGAATACATGTCTAGGTTTCCTCATCTCTGAAATGGGGCTTGGCTTAGCTCCACGCATTTTCATGCTGTAAAAGCAACCTTTGGCCCTGAGCAGGGCGCCAGAGCCTGAGCCTGAGCCTGCAGCCTGGTGCTGGGAAGTTGGGTGTGTGGGCCTTTGCCCTCGCCTGTCCCATGTCCACCTGTCTGATGTGGTGCGGTTTGTGTACTCTGACAAGTGTCTGGGCACCCCTGATCAGATGCTGGCCCTCCAGCACCAGGAGGGCTAACATCTGTCACAGATGACACCCCTCTCCTGCCTGCAGCAGCTGTGTGCTTTTACTGAGGTCACAGTTGCAGAGGCTCAAATGCTGCCTATCAGGTGGGAGAAAGTCAGAGGTGCTTCATTAGTCTCCCGAGGCTTCTGTAGAGAACCACGAGCTATGCTTATGGCAGCAGAAATTTATTTTCTCACAGTGCTGGAGGCCAGAAGTCTAAGATGAGTGGTGTTGCTAGACCTGTTCCTTCTGGTCTGTGCCCTTACAGCTGCTTGCCCTTGCTGCTCCTGACTTGTGGGCACATCTCTCTGGTCTCTGCCTGTGTCTTCATGAGGTGTTCTCCCCAGGTGGACTGAAAACACATGGTAGTCGTGAGAGGATGAACGGTGTGACGGAGGCCACAGTGCCTAGGACGTGGATGAGCCATCCATGTTCAGGTTCTTGAAGGCAGGGCAGGGTTTCTATGGTGGGAACTGTGGATTCTGGTTTACCTGCGGGACCATTGAGGATGATCATTTCATGTGTGTGTTGAAATCACTTTGTCGTAGTTTGAAAGTTGCTTGTGAACATGCCACTGTTGCCCCACCAGATTAAACTTGTCTCTCTCACTGTGTGGCCCATAGTAAGCACCCACAAATGCTGGTTTTAGTTGTTTAAAGATACTTAAGAAGCAGTTTGGGGTGAAGGGAAGTCAGTTCTCTTGTAGGCATGGCACGCTGGTGCTCTGGACACAGGCGTGTGGAGCCTTAGTCATGGGACGCTCTGGGGGAGGGAGCCCTGCGCTGCCTGGCGGAGTCCTGGGAGCCTTCTTCCTTGCTTGGCGCTGGCTCTCTGCAGCTAGGGTGCTCCCTGAGGGGCTGACCCAGTGCTCATAGCAGCTGGGCCATGGGTCTTGCAGGTGGGGGTCTGGGTGCTACATCATAGGGTCTATCACAGTGCAACCATATTTGTTTTGGAAGTGGGCTTTTGGTTTTTTTTTAAGAGAGAGGGACAATTAGAGAATCGATTTTATTTAGTTTTTTCATGTGGCTATTGTTGCTCCGAGACTTCGTTGTGTAGGTGGTGCTAGGGTTTGAACTGATGTACTCACGCATGCCAGGCAGGTGCCGTTACTGCTGAGCCACTGATCCAGCCCACCTTAGAAGTGTTTTGATTGATTTGATTTGAGTTAGGAGAAATACAAGAAGAACGAGAAATGAGCCTGTTCTCTTTCTCTGTGCTTCTGCTCACTGTGACAGAGCTTTAGCGCTCAGTAACTGCTGCTTTCCTGGACTAGATACACTGTTTTCCTCAAATGTGGTATTTCACATGGCGTCTCTTTCAGCCTGTTATTTTCTTGGCTTTCTTTAGCCACCTGTACACTTGTTTTCAACCAGTGGCATTAAGGGTCTTGGAGCAATAGCTCATTCTTAAAATTTTGGAACCTATGTCAGGTGAACTTAAAATTCTCAGCTCATTTAATGCCCTTTCTTTTTCCTCTATTGAATTTGTCCCGTTTTGATGATTTGAAAGACTTCTTAAGGAGCCTATCTCCAATTTGTACTGTGTGAGAGTGGAAAGTAAATGCTGGAAACCTAAGTTCATTTTGGAACCATTGCTGCTGGAGTCTTTGGGGCCAGAAGGGCCCTTGGCTGAGCCACTGCAGCAGATGACAGCTTGCTCTGGAGTCATTGCAGCTCTTCCCCTGTGACTGATGGGAGATGGTCTGTTTGAAGTCTCAGTTTACCATCTGTAAAAAGGGAATAATAGTATCTACTTCATGGGGTTGTTAAAATGAAAGGAACATATGTGTTCCTTTCCCATGAGCTACTGCTTCTGCCGCTGGAGGAAAACCACATCTATATCGTAAGGAAGAAAGTGCCTTTGTCACTAAGTCTTGAGAGGTGACTGAGCTGTAACTGTGATCTTGCAAATTTCAAGTAGAAGGAAATGTCCTTAATCCATGAAGAATGTCTAAGGAAACCTGCCTTAGAGATGCCCATCAGTCTATTTGGGGAGTGTAGGAACATTTCCTGTGTAGTCAGGTATAGGACAAAGGGTGCCACTTCTCGCCAGCCTATTTGAGTGCCACAACACAGTGAGAGAATGGTATTAGTAGGTGTAAGGACTGGAATGCTAGGGAAAAAAGATTGTTGTCACTTGCAGATGATAATGTGTAAAAAACCAAAGAGAATCTGTAACCCAGCATCTAAGGATAGATCTAACAGCCATTTTGTGGATGTCAAAATTTAAACCTTATTTGAAAGACATAAAAGGAGATCTAATTAAATGGGCAGATGGCTCTTATTCCATCAGGAAGAAAGTGCTGTAAGGCCATCAGTTCTCTTCAGATTGGTTAATACATGCAATGCATTTCCAAGTCAACACCCCAAGAGGGCCTTTCATAGAACGAGACTCTCTGATTCTAAAATTGTAAGAAAGGGAAAAGTCCAAGAATAGGGAAAATGCTCCTAACGCAGAATCCCAAGATTTCATGTAAAGGTCTGGTAACGAAGACAAGGGTAGCATTGGCATAGGGATGAGTATATTTAGCAGGCAAGAAGGTCCCAGACAGACCTATGGCTGTATTGCGGTCCTGTGACAACAGCAGTGTTAAACATTGGGTGGAGGGCTGGTCTGTTGGTGATGGGGGACTGTGGGTTTTCCAGGTAGAGAAAATGAAATGAGATGCCATCTCACAATTCTGTTTCACTAATTCTATGACCTCTAGATGGATTAAGGACTTGAATGTTTTACTCGCTTTTATGGGGCTGCACAACCCAGTTCTCAGTGGCTGAAGCACTGAACATTGCTTCCTGCCCCCATCACTTATTGGCAGCTGTGACAGCTGGTGTCGTCTGTTCCACGGGTCTCTACCTTCTGGAACCAGGCCGAGGAGTCAGCCCCTTTTGGACATGCTGTTCCTGAGAGGCCAGGCTGAGTCACATGATCCCCTCCCTTTTCTTTTCAGTACTGGAATTGAACCCAGGGGTGTTCTACCACTAAGCTACATCCCCAGCCACCTTTTGTATGTCAAGACAGGGTTTGTCTAAGTTGCCAGTCTGGCCTCGAACTCTCAATCCTCTTGCCTTGGCCTCCCAAGCCACAGGGATTATAACATGAACAATTTTTTTAAGAGAATAAATTTTATTTATTATTTTTTCATCTGATTTTTGTTTTTCTGACACTTAATTGTGTGGTGCTGGGGTTTGAACTTCAGTCCTTGTGCATGCCAAGCAAGCACTAACCGCTGAGCCACCACTCCAGCCTCACATGAACTCTTTTAAAGCTTCTGTTCGACACAGTATCAGGTTGATTATAGTCTAGTTGCATGAAATAGTTGGGCAGGTTGTGTGTTCTGCCCACAGGGAGACTCTGCTGCTAGACCATCCATCCTGTAAAAAGGGGTGTGGGGAACAGTGGTGCATTCTACCATAAAGGTAAAAAGAAAAGGTGCTCAGAAGGAGGGGCTGGAGTGGTGGCTCAGCTGTTCACACTCTTGCCTGGCAGTGCGAGGACACAGGTTCAAACCCCAGCACCACATACAGAATTAAGTGTTGGGGAAACAAAGGCCAGATGAAAAAATAAAATTGATTCTCTCTCATTTTCCTTCTCTTCTGCCTCTCTTTTTAAGAGAGAGGAGCAGTGAGAGAGGGGGAGAGAGAATCAGTTTTGTTTTTCATGTGGCTTTCGTTGCTCAGACACTTCGTTGTGTACGTGGTGGGGTTCGTACTTGCATCCTCCTTGCACATGCCAGACAAGCACTGTAACCAACCCCTGAGAGCCACTGCTCCAGCCCCTCTCCTTTTCTCTTAAAAAAAAAAAAAAAGAAAAAAGAAAAAAGAGTAAATATAGACAAATATTTCCCTGACCTTGGGCATAAGAAGGATGTCTGAGGACAGCATTCTCAGACCTTGGAGTGTTTGTCACTGGGGCATTGGTGAAATGCAAACTCTGATTTCTGGGACTGGGGTTAAAGGTCTGCATTTCTTGCATGCTCTCAGGGCATGCTGAAGCTGCTGGCACATATACTTTGAGAAGGAAAGTCTTAGTACAAAAAAAGTGCCAACTATTAAAGAGGAAGGATTTGAAAAATTCAGCACATTAAAGTTACAAGTTTTACTAACCAAAAGTACAGCATGAAGAAAATAAAATGATGAACCCACACGGTGGAAGAAATAGCTACAATACCTGTACTGAGCGGAGGATTAGTGTCTGTATATAAAGAACTCCTAAAAGTCAGTAAAGAAGAAACCATCCCAGAGGAAAATGAGCAAAATCCATGAACAGAGAAGAGGAAGCATAAGTGGCCAGGAGGTACATTAGGTGGTGCTTGTCATCAGTGGTAAGGGCAACACAGGTTATAGTGTTAGTGAAGAATTTTTTTACACTCCTATGTTGACAAAAATTAGTAAATCTCTGAGTGCCAGGAATTAGGGCATGGATGAAAGGCTAATAGATACATTGCTGGCTGGAGTGCAATGCTGGTCTGACCACTTTGGGAAATAATTAAATGGTCTTGTGCAGTTCACCATTTATATATATATATATATATATATATATATATATATATATATATATATACACACACACACACATATATATATATATACATACACACACATATATATATATATATATATAAATTGCCAATCCCATCCTGAGGTCAGAACTCGGAGAATTTGTTGTTCCAAGAGCTACGGATGAGCCTCTTGATAGCAGCAGTGTTCAGAATGGCAAAAGCAGTGTTCAGAATGGCAAAATATGGTGAACCACTCAAAGTCCATGGGCAGAAGCTTGAGCAAAATAGGCATTTACACAGTGGGAGCTAGAATAGGAAGAGTGAGCCAGCTGCCGCATGCAGCTCTGGGTGAACCTTGGGGACAGTGCCAGTGCTAGCAGTAGGTTCCTGGAGACTGCAGTGGCATTACATCAGTTACTCAGTTCCTGAACAAGCACAGCTGGGCAGTGTGCTGCTTAAGTGGATGAGCATTTGTGACGAGCTTTTTTTTAAAGAGGGACAGTGAGAGAATTTTACTTAGTGTTTCATCTGGTTTTGGCTACTTTTATTATTAATTGGGTGGTGCTGGGGTTTGAACCCAGATCTTTGCACATGCCAGGCAAGCACCATAACTGTTTGAGCCACTGTTCCAGCCCCCTGAATTTCGTTTTTTTTTTTTTTTTATAATTCCCCTTTTTTTTTACTTGTTTTAATTTTTATTAGTGCATTGTAGTTTTGCATAATATTGAGATTAGTTGTCACATTTCTAAATGCACGCAATTCAGCAATACAATTTGTTTAATCGAATTTCAGTTTTTAAGAATTTAAAGAAATACAAAATTTAGGTTAGTGATTTCTGCTGGACAGAGAGGAGTGATTAGGGTAGAGGAAGAATGGACTCCAGGTTCTTGCGTTCCTCATGCCTTATAACTGCACAGTGTGCCCATGCCCGTGCGTTCTCACAGTGAAGGCAGATGGTGTCAGCAGTGGGCTGCATCCTGGAGGACAGTGGATGAGTTAGGGCTGTTCCGTCTTAAATGGCTGCCTTTGTCCAGGTTGTCCAGTAGAAAGCGTCTCAGGTCCTTGGGGTGGGAGGTGGGGATATCCTTAGGTTTTACTTAGTTCCTTCTGGTCCCTTCCTAGTGCCTTCCTGCTAGAGCGCTCATAGGAGGTATGAGTCCGGCAAAATGCCTACTTAACTCCTCCCTTAAAGGTATGAAGATAGAAATGGGACTTTGCTGTATGTAACAGGGTAGAATTCACAGTGGCAATTCAGATGTGGAGCCAGGTGTAGTAGGAGGTGGTGTAAGGAACAGAGGAGTGAAGCCAGCTAGCATGAGGTTCCCCTGGCAGAGGCTGAGTTGGAAGGGTGGTGTGTACGTGTGAATGCCTGTATTTGGTGGACAGTCAAGTGGAGATATCCTGAGGGTAGTTGGAAATATTAGACTGAGAGGACAGGGTAGGAGGAAAAGATCTGTAAGGGGTGATATTTGCATAGATTGCACCAACCAAGCTCCTCCTTCTCCTCCCTTCCTCTCTCCTTCCCTTCTTAATGTGTTGTCCTGACCTGAACTCCTGGGCTTAAGCCGTCCTCCAGTGTCAGCCTCCCAGGTTGAGGGACCACAGATGCTGATCACCATGCCTGACTGCATAAATTACTCAGCACTTTGACATTGGCTAACATGAATTCAGCCACTTTTTAATAATGTTTTTATTAGTGCTTTGTAGTTACATATATATTGGGGTTCATTTTGATATAATTATACAAGCATGAAATATAATTTGTTCCCTTTTAGTCCCCAATCCTCTTTCTTCCCTCCTCCCTCCCCCATTCCCTTTGCTTTATACAATTTATATTTATTTATTTATGGTTGTTTTCTTAAAAATTAGTGCGTGATGGATGTACATACAGGAGAACGTCGCTCTTATATATTCCTGTGTGTATGCAGGGAAGTTTGATCAGATTCATTCCACCTTTTTTCCCTTTTCCAGTCCTTTCTCCTGCCACCTCAATCCCTTTCCTCTACTCCACTGACCCCTCTTCTATTTTCATGGAATTATCCTCCTGCTGCCTTTTCTTTTTCTTTCATCCCCTCCCTTATTTTGCTCTGGCTTTCACATATTAGAGAAAACAGCCAACCCTTGACTCTCTGGGTCTGGCTTGTTTCACTTAGCATGATGTATCCGGTTCCATCCATTTCCAGCAAAAGCCATGATTTCATTCTTCTGTGTGGCTGAGTCAAACTCCATTGTGTATATTTGCCACATTTTCTTAATTCACTTGTCTGTTGGAATGTCAGCTTTTGAGACATGAATGTTGGAGGGTCTGTAGCACATCTCTAGTTGAAATCATCCCAGTAGTTGCAGTAGGAAGTAACACCTGGAAGATGCATCTGGATAAGATGATGCTAATATATAAAATATTTCACTAGATGATAACTGCTCCTTTTTGGAGTTGTCTGATTTCATACTCACTTGAATAAGAATACTACCTCAAAATCAGATATTTCACATGTTAAGAGAAGTTGAACGGAATCTGTAAGAAAGGAATGACCAATTTTATTTAATTTCATTTATTATTTTAAATATCCAAATAGTATTCACTGCAACTTTTGTAGAATTGACTTTGTGCTACAAGACATGTTGCATAGGAAGCTGTTTGAAGCCCCTAGGAAAAGCATCCATGGCAAGATGCAGCTGGCCTTGTTTCTTTGGGGAAAGGTGAGAGAGGTGATTGCTGGACAAAATGACGGCAAGCAGTTGAGCAGCGCGTAGGTGTGGTGATTGGGGAGCTGCGTGATTTGGCCCTTGCAGGGTGAGAGATGCAGTCTGTTTTGTTGTCAGTTGGTCTTCAGTGCCTCAGTTGGTAGCTGTGGTAGTAGCTGTATTAGTGTTTCAGCCAGCAGCTGCTTGGAGCAACCAATGTTATATTTAACACAAGTCTTTTGGAAGCTGTCCCCCTGCCCCTAGTACTGGTATTGAACCCAGAACCCCCCAGGTGCCTGGAAGTCAGTTTCTGTGTTTCGTGTTTGAATATTTCGCTGTCTGCTTCCATCTGTGCTTTTCTGAGTCGTGGTGCGTTGCGTACTGCCTATTTTCTTCCTTCACACTGTCCTTGCAGTGTAATAATACGATTTGAACATGATCTGAACAAATCAGTGCAATCTAAAGAGTTTTTACCTCTATAGAGCTCTGCTGATGATAATTTCAGTTTGTTTATTGAGAAGGATTTTAGTTAGTGTAAATTTCCAAATGAAGGTGTTTCGCTTTTCTGGAGTATTATTTTTTGCTGAGTATGTAAAGTACATTTTTGGGAACCTTACATTGTTGTCCTTCAAAGAGGTTGAATTTTGGGTTTGGAGGAATACGTCTGTTTTGTTCCCCTGCTCCGGGGAGTTCCTGGTGGTGAACAGACCTTGCTGCCAGCTCTGGCTTCCAGTACAGTTAGCTGCTCATTGTGTCTCTGAGTCAAGGATCCCTCCACCTGTGACTGAAGTGTAGCATTTCAGTACAGGTATTCTACGTTGTCCCACCTCCCTCCAGCAGCCCCTTCAGTGCTACCTCTTCCTCTGGTCCAGAAGGCTGGTGTACCTCACTGGCCCTTTCTCAGAACACTGGCCAGTAGGGTTTATTGCTAGGGAGACTCTGCCATCCGCCTCCTGTCATCAGATGTTGTCTTTTGAGCCATTAAAAGTGATTATTTAAGGGGCCGGAGCAGTGGCTCAGCTGTTGGAGCCCTTGCCTGGCATGCAGGAGGACCTAGGTTTGACCCCAGCACCACATACGTAACTAAGTGTTGGAGAAAAGAGGCCAGATTTAAAAAAAATAATAAAAATTTAAAAACACTGAGTATTTAATAGATAGAGCCTGAAGAAACCTGGGATCCCTTTGGAGGTGTGAGTCCTCACGAGTGCTGACGGTTGCCTCCCTGCTGCATGTCACAGAGGAAGGTGAGAGGGAGGCAGGGTGCCAGTTCACAGAATGCTTTGAGAGTGAGGACAAGTACCGGAAAGCCCAAGTGCATGTGCTCAGAAATCGTCAATGAGGACTGAGGCTGCCTGGGAACAGGGGAGATCGGAAGGTTTCTGACACATAAGGAATCCTGGCTGGTCTGCTGTGCAGAACCACTGGGCGAGTTATTTGAAGGAAAGTAAAGAGGAGATACATTTTATTCCTAAATTATGCTGTTAGTTTAACTTTTCAGTCTTGGAGAATTCGGGATGGAGAGACCTCAGGTGGCCTGCATCTTGCTTGTAATGCAGGCTTTAGGGAAGATTAGTTCATTCTGATTAGAAAACCATATTTCCCCAGCTGTGTTCCAAGGAAGCAAAAGGGGTTATCAAGAAACCAAGTATTAGCAAGTGGACTGCCGACTTTGCTTCCTTCGTGGAGGGGTGCATTAACATATTGAGATTTTCAGGAAGCTCCCAAATAAATAAACCTGCTAGTTTTAAAGCAACATAATACATTTTTTCTGCTACCCAGAATACACTTTGGGAAAACTGTGTAGCCTGTTGTCTTTTAAATGACAACACTTTTCCTTTATATAACTTCTAGGGCTAGAAGAATTACTAAGGTTACTTTAAAATCACATCTGAAGATGATCTAACGTCTGAAGCATATAACATATGGATGAAAAATGAGAACGTGTACTTTGGTCCTCTTCCGAGTTCTTCAGTGGGCGTGCTTTTTCATAAGCAAATAGAGAATTTCATTTAGACTCTGAAATTCCTAACTAGCATCAGATACTCCACATAATTTTTATATTGAAAGAGATTTTATTGGCAGATATTAAGACATTGTTGAAGTGTTACTTATTACCTAAGCCCATTTGGGGGAGCTGTAATATAATTTCACTTAGTTTATGGCTTTTTTTTTTTTTTGTTGAAAGAAGGAACAGTGAGAGAAGCAATTTTTATTTTAGTTTTTCATGTGACTTTCATTCCTTGAACACTTCGTTGTGTACGTGGTGCTGGGATTTGAATTCGTGTACTTGAGCATGCCAGGCAGGCACCATAACTGCTGAGCCGCCACTCCAGCCCCAGTTTATTTTATGGTTTTTTGAAGTAATTAAAAAAAAAAAAACAAAACCCCAACAACAACCCACTGTCAGCATTTGCAGAATTCTAGGCCACTTTGCCACCCCCCGTTAAAATTTGGAAGATTGATTGCTTTTGGTTGCTTGTTTATAGTTGAAAGCAGTGGAATGTTTATGCTCAGGCGTTTTGACAGGCAACAGTATCACTTTGAAAAATTATTTTGGCACACCGTGATCTAGTGTTTTATATGATACAGTGTTTCAGTTTTTTCATTATGTTTGACTTTTTGCATTTTCAAAAATTCTAAAAACCTACTTGTTTTAATTTGTTTTCTAAGTAAACTTGCTTAGGATTTCCTAGAGTAAAGATAAGTTTTAATTTCTCCTATTTGAAGTTTTTAAATTTCTAAAATCTAGTTGTTTGGTTACTTTCCCAACAAATTCATTTCGTGTATCACTTTTCCAGCTAAAGCTCTTAGGATTTCATAATAACGAGCTTTGTTTTGTCTGTGTTTGTGTCATGTGTGGTCGATGTTTTGTTGCCTTTTGCAAGGGGATGGGACTGTTCCTTTCAGTTGGGAGTATGCACTTTTCCCCTCCCTTGGACCCAAATATTTTATGCTTGTTTTTAATCTTGTAACTTGTTTGGCATGAAGTTTGCCCTTGCTAGGAAAAAATGAATTTTTGTAAATTCCCATAAGAATTTTTCTTAATGAGGAACTTATTTGTATAAATAAAGGAATTTTTATTTTGAAGGCAAAAAAAAAAAAAAAACAAACGACCAGTTTATAGTCTTGCTAGTGAACTCTGACACCTGCTGCATTTAAGTGAAGTGACCTGTAAGAACATGAAGGCTGATCATAGCTTTCGGGTCTGTGAGTGTTTGCAAGTAGCATGGTCAGTAGAGAATTCACCTGGATTGAATGGAGAGCCCTTCCCTCTCCTGTCTCACATGCTTGACCTGGCTCATGTTTGTTTGCTTTTGATGGGACCTTTCTGATTCTGCATACAAGTGATTGCTTTCGCTTATCTTTTATTACTATAAAATTGGTTCTTTTGTTTGCCTTCATCATCATCTTCTTTTTTTTTTTTTTTCAAGGTGGGAGAGTGAGAGAGAGAAAGAATCAATTTTGTTTTTCATCTGGCCCTTGTTTCTCTGACACTTAGTTGTGTATGTGGTGCAAGGGTTCGAATTTGGGTCCTTGTGCGTGCTAGGCAAGTACTCCAACTGCTGAGTCTCCACTCCACTCCAGCCCCTACCATATCTTCTTTTTTTTTTTTTTTAACATTTTTTTAAAGGGAGAAGGACACACAGAGAGAGAGAGACAGAATCAATTTTTATTGAGTTTTTCGAACGGCTTTCATTGCTCTGCACTTAGTTGTGTACATGGGTGCTAGGGTTTGAATCCGTGTACTTGCGCATGCTGGGCAAGCGCCGCAACCACCCAGCCACCGCTCCAGCCCTACCTTATCTTTTTTTTCTTTTTTTTTTCCAAGGCTGAGGACCGAACTTGGGTCCTTGTGCATGCTAGGCAATTTTTTTTTTTTTTTTTTAAAGAGAGAGGAATAGTGAGAGAGAGAGAGAGACAGAATCAAATTTTATTTAGTTTTTCCTGTGACCTTCGTTGCTCAGACACTTTGTTGTGTACATGGTGCTGGGATTCAAACCAGTATCCTTGTGCATGCCAGGGAAGTGCTGGAATCTCTGAGCCACTGCTCCAGTCCCCAGGTCTGCAATTTTTTGAGATTAATAATAGTTTTGTTACCATTAAGTAGTAGTATCATCTATAAGAACAGCCCTATACTTATGAAAGTAATTCATTTTATCAATGGAGAATGTATACTTAGCAATTCATTTTGGATAACTTGGTAAAGAAGCAGTGTCTTTTTTTTAAAGAGAGAGGAAACCGAATGAACTTTATTCATTTGCCCTTTGTTTCTCCAGCACTTAGTTGTGTTTGTGGTGCTGGGGTTTGAACCCAGGTCCTCGCGCATGCCAGGCAAGCGCTCTACTGCTAAGCCACTGCTCCAGCCCCAGATGCAGTGTCTTAATCTATGTGCAGCTCTTCCTGTTCTTGTGAAAAGAACTTGGGCCCCATGCTAGTTTTGTTGATTACATTATCTTAAGAAGAGCCATACTCATTTTCCTAGGACTTGACATATTCCTAAAATAGGGCAGAAGGCCATTGGTCTGATTGTCACTTTCTGGACACATAGCTTTTCAGATGCAGAGTAAACAAACAGGTTTGATGATTAGCTTTCAGCCCTTCTTTGCTGCTGTGCTTGATCAGGTTCCTGTTCAGGTTGTGGACTCCTCATGGAGGTCCTCTTCTGGCCATAGTTGGCTTTCAGAGGCAGCTAGAGAGCAGTGTGGATGGGTCTCACATGGGGACAGAGTGGCACGAGGACAGCAGCTGCCTGCGTGTGGAGGCAGAGTGGCAGGAGGTTGGAGGAGGCAGGGTGGGGGCACTCTCTGCTGCCCACAGGCGCTTGTGTTTCTGCAGCACTTGGGCTTTCTGAAACCTTTCTGAGCATGTTACTTTTTTTTTTTTGTGGATCGTTTTTTGTTTTGCTTCCTCGCTTTGCCGTTGCATGCTCTCCTTACTGCACTGTCCAAAAAGGTGGACTCTAGTCACACGTGGCTACTTAAATTTAGGCTAACAACAGTTCCCTGGCCACACTGGCCCCCTTCAAGTGCTCAAAGGGCTCGTGCAGCTAGGACATCTGCATGGCACACACATTCCACTGGACAACACTGGCTCTGACCCTCTCCATCAAGGACTCTGTTGAGCTAAACAGAGGCTCGGCCACCCTTCCCAGTGGCTCATAATGCCCCTTCCACATGCCTGCAGCCTGTACCACCTACTCCTTGTACCCAGAAGACAGGATGCTAACTGCAGGTAATCTGAGAAAATATGTCATGCCCCAGAGAAACTGTGAAGGGACTGGAAAGCATGTACTTCGTGCTTGATAGGATTCAAATTTCAGCAGGTGAAATTTCTTTAGTTTAATGTGACCATGGATAATGGTTCAAGGAGAGACTCAGGCTGCATGGGACAACAAGAACAGTGAAGCAGCCACGCATGGTTGTACCTGCCTGTAATCCCAGTGACTCTGGAGGCTGAGTTGAAGGCCAGCCTCAGCAGCTCAGGAAGACGCCTGCTAACTCAGCAAGATCCTGTCACAGATTAAAAAATAGAAAGCTGTACAGCAGAGGCAGGCAGGTCCGTGTACTTCTGTATTCATTCTCTCCCACTGCCCATTTTGGGTACTTTGCAGTGGCACACTTGAACCTTTTAGTAGAGAACTAAAGTGTCACCTAACACTGATACGAGTAAACTACATTATTAAACATGAAGGTCATTTCGTGGTTTTTTAAAAAGTATAAGAAAATGGAGTATTTTTTGTTAACGCTGTATTTAAGTAATCACCACTCATCCCTATTAATGAAGGAACCAGTGAGATTTAGCACGTATAAACAGTTGGGAAGATGGTTCATGATGATCGTCCGCATTCGTTTTGTGAGATGCAGAGGCCAAGAAAGATGAAGGAGGTACTTCTCGTTTGCCTTTGCAGCAGCCTCATGAGGAGTTGAGAGGGAGGGAGAGGGAGTGTCACTCCATTCTGGAGAGGAGGAAATGAAGACTCAGATGCTATAGGCACAAGACCCAGCTGTTAGGGGGCAGGGGTGGGACTTCCAATAGAAACTTCGTATTCTGACTCTGGAGTTGGTGTACTTCTTGCTCTTCTCTGATTCCTGTGATGTGCTGGCTTTCATGGGCATTGAGTTAACTATCTTGTCTTTACATCCTTATTGGAAATTATTTAAAATCAAACAGGCAAATTTTAGAATTGGGGAATTAGGGACAGGGATGTAGTTTAGTGGTAGAGTCTGACCGTAGCATGCACACGGCCCTTGGTTCTGTCCCCAGCACCACAGGAAGATAAATAAATAAGAGTACTCATTGTGGGTCCTTTAACATTTATTTATAGAACCCTGTGTTTCAGATAATTTGGGTTGATTTTTGAATGAGAAGGATAGGGTGATTTGAAAGTTCTTTTCCCTTGGCGCAAACCTCTGAAGAAAGCACAGTTTAAGAGAGGGACAGTGAGAGGGACAGAGAATCCGTTTTGTTTAGTTGTGCATGTGGCTTTCGTTGCTGTGACACTCCCCTATGCAGGTGGTGCCGGGGCTCAAACCCGCATCATTGTGCATGCCCAGGCAAGTGCTGTAACCATTGAGCCACCACTCCAGCCCACACACAAAGAACTGTTTGAGTATATCCAGTGGTGTTTTCTCTTTAGAACATTAAAAATGGAATTCATTTAAACTAAGCTGAAATTTAATTTTGTGCTGACCAGGGCTGGAGACGTAGCTCAGCGGTGGAGCACTTGCCTAGCAGGCACAAGGTCTTGGGTTCAATTCCAGGACCATACACAAAAGAAATAAATAAAAATTTTGTATGACTAAATTTCACACTAAGGGGTGAGTGTACAGATGAATAGACCGAATTCAAAATTTTGGTTGTTTGCCTGTTGTGTTCTTGACCTTGCCAGGTGCATGAGCATAGGCTTTGTCTATGCTGTCCTCCGCCACTCCCGGTCTCTTGAACTGCTAGCGGTGAGTTTCAGCATAGTGGGTCACACCTGAAATAAGTGTAATGCAAGGGTTCAGGAGCCAGGTGTCTCTTCCCCTCAGTTCAGAGTGAGCTAGAACTTGGTTCTGACTTGGTGAGATGGTCGCTGTCGACCCAAGGCTGTGTGCTTTGGGAGAGGGAGCCAAGCACTTGGCTTCCTGAACCCAGGTCATCTGCTCAAGCAAGGAGGATGGACATCAGCTGTGAGAGCAGCTCCCCCGGAGCCATGATACAGAAAGAAGCAAGCCCTCTGGTGACTGGTGCCCCTGTGTTGGAGCCCCTTGGAAGGGACCAGACAGGTACCTGCAGCCTCCACTGCAGTTCCAGACTTGCTTGCTTTTCCTGGATCTTCCGCCCTCTGTGCTGTGCAGATCGTGGTCATTAGTGACTGTTTATTGTGACCCTTCTTGCAGTTGGCTGTTGAACTTGCTACAAGAGGAGCTCTGTGAGGCTGATGCACAAATGGAGTTTTTAGCCACCTCGGAGGTCATGGGGTTCAGGTGTTCTGCTTCATTTTGCATTAGTATGCCAGTTTTTCCCTCTACTACCTGGTGTCATTTGGCTAAAGAAAAAAGATCTCTTACAACAGACCATCCTGTGGTTGCACGGAGATGAGCGTAAACATAACAACAACAGACATTTCTGTGTCAGTCTTTACAGTGGACCAGGTCTTTCACAGCACAAAAGTTGAGGGCCTTTATCCATTTAAATAATGAGGGAAAAAACATGCTGAGTTGTTCATAGTAAACTGACATTTTGGAGGTTCAGTAGTAGCAAAAATAATTGTGTATGTTTCATCAACAGTATTTCTCCTGACATCACTTTGCCCTCTGAGTCTGACAGATATTTGATTCATTTTCCCCAAATTTTGTTTAGAACATCTCTCTTCCTATGGGTCTGTAGTTTTCTTGTTTATTGGTATCAGTGTCATGCTGGCCTCATAACATGACTCGAGAAATGTTCCCTCCTCTTCACTTTGCCATTATTAGATATTTGGTAGTGTTCACCTATGAAGCTGTTTGGGCCTCGAGACTTCTTGTGCGTTTTAACTATAAATTCAACTCCTCTGGTAGATAGAGAACTATTTATTCAGTTTCTCCTCCTTCTTCTCCTCTTCTCCTCCTCCTCCTTCTCCTCCCCTTTCCCCTCCTTTTTTAAAAGAGAGAGGGACAGAGAGAAAGCAAGAAACAATTTTATTTAGTTTCTCACGTGCCTTTGTTGCTCCCAGACTTCACTGTGTGCTGGGGTTTGAACTTGCGTATTCGCTCATGCAAGGCAGGCACCATAACCACTGAGCCACTGCTCCAGCCCCCATTCAGTTTCTTTTTGATTGAGCTTTTGGTAATGTTTCGAGGAGTTTGTCCATTCCATCTGAGCTGTTGAATTTATTGGTTTAAAATTGTCTGTGTGCCTGTGGTGCTGGGGATTGAAGCCAGGTCCTATTGCATGCTAGGAAGAAGCACTGTCTCTGGTATATGGTTTTTCTTTTCTTTTCTTTTTTCCCTCCAAAGAGGGACCATGAGAGAGAGAGAGAAAGAGAGAATCAATTCTATTTAGTTTTTCATTTGACTTTTGTTGCTCCGACACCTGGTTGTGTACGCGGTGCTGGGGTTTGAACCTGGGTCTTTATGCTTGCCAGGCAAACACCGTACCCGCTGAGCCAGCTCCAGCCCCACGTATAGTTTTTCTGACACTTTTCATGTCAGCAGAGCATGCAGCCACCACCTGTCCTTTCTGCTACTGTGTTTGTCTCCTCCATTTAACAGTCTCTAGAGGCTCATCCACTTTAAAGACAGGTTTAGTTTCATTGTTTTTCTGTTTCTGTTCCATTACTTTCCTTTAATCTTTTTTCTGTTCTTTTTCTGCTTTGTTTACATTTCATTTGCTCTTCTTTTTCTACTTTCATAGGGTGAAAACTTAAGAGATCATTGATTTGGAACCTTTTCTAACATGTATTAGTGTTATGAATTTCTTCCTAAGTAAATACTACCTTTGTGGCATTCTAAAAATATTATATGTTATGTTTCATTTTCATTCAGCCCAAAATACTTTTTATTTCTCCTTCATCTTGTTGGTATTTGGGGGCTTTTCCATACATCTTTATGTTGTTTATAATATAATTCCATGTGGTCAAAAAATATGCCTGTAGGACTTAGTTCTTTTTTTTTTTTTTTTTTTTTTTTAACAGAGAGAGGGATAGAAGGAGAAAGAAAGAATCGACTTTATTAATTTTTTCATTTGGGTCTTGTTTTTCTGACACTTAGTGTGTACATGGTGCTGGGGTTTGAACCCAGGTTCTCGTGCATGCCAGGCAAGCGCCTGAACCACTGAGCAGCTGCTCCAACCCATGACTTGAATTCTTTAAGTATCTTTCTGTATCCTTTTTCATCTCTTTGCAGACATCCATTACATGAATATTAGGCTTCTTAAAGTTGCCATGCTGCTCACTGGTGCTCTGTTCACTTCCTTACTTTTTCTTCTTTCGTTTTGTAAGTCGCTGTTGCAGTTTGTAAAGTTCAGTGATTTTTTCCTCTAGAATGGGTGATTGCTGTCTGTCTCACCATCTGCAGTTCTCACTGTGAGTGTAGTAGTTTTCTCTCTGGGTGTTGGGCTTTATGTCTTTTCCTTTGTCTTCCATTCTCTTCTTCACTTTTTGAACATATGGAATACAGATACAATGACTTTTAGTGTCTTCTGCTCTGACTTCTCTGACTGTTCTCATTCCATTTGGGACATTTTTATATTTCTTTTATATTCCTTTGAGCTTTGTTCTGGGATCACAGTGAACTTAGTTGGAGGCAGTTTGGTTATTTAGGATCTTTTAAGGTTCCTTATGCAGGAACAGAGCAGTGTGTAGTCTAGGGCCAGACCCTTCTGAGTCCTCTAGCCAGTATCCCCACACTGACTTGCTCCAGCTGGGCTGTTGGCATTAGCCCCGCCTGTTGAGCACGGGTCCTGTTTCCTCTTGCCCTCCAGGATGCTCCATGCTGGCTAGCTCTTCACGCACACACACCCACGATGGCCAAATGGTCCTTGACAACAGCCCTTGCAGCCCTCTGGGACTTTTCCCTGTGAACTCCCATCTCGTTTCCTCCACCATTGCAGCTGGTCACCTCTCTGTCTCAGTTGATTTTCAGTGAATGAAAACAGACTTGTCAGCCTGGCACATGTGGCATCCTCAGAGTTGAATGTATTATTGAGTTGGTGATCTGTCTGGCATCCAAAGGTGCAAATGTTTATAGAATGTTTTAATTTTAAGAGTCAGCTGGAAAAGTTCATGGTGAAAGTTTCAGAAAACCTTTGCTTTAATTTGATTAGCTTTCATAATTTAGAATAAATAGCACAGTGGAGATGGTTTTAAAAAGTAGCAAAATACTCATTAGTAATACATTGGTCCAGTCAGTCCTCTGGTGGATTTAAAATTGTTTTCTTCATATTTAATGTTTGTAAAATTTCCTATCTAGTTATAGATAAAATGCAAGAAACTCAGTCTTAAATCTTTGGAGGGAAGAGTATCTTTCTGTCTGATGCTTTTACTAACAGTGAATATTAAGACTTCTTTGAGAGCCTACTTACTGTCCACTAAAATTCATGCAAAAGCTGAGCTGATGAGCCTTACCTTTCATTATGTTGGTGTTATTTGCTAGCAGTATACATTAATCAGCAGTCTACCATAAAGAATCTTATAATTTAACAAACTCATTGTTGGTTTAGTCTGCATATTAAAAATATGCCAATTTAAAGGGGACTGCTATCAAGAGTGTTATTTATCCCAAGTAATCAGAAATTCAACCTAAGTGTATAAGAAGAAAAGTTACATTAGGTGTAAAGTATAGCCTGGGTTGGTATAAAAAGTGTGATTCACCTTAATTTTTTTTTTTTTTTTAAGGGCTGAGGACCGAACTTAGGGTCTTGCACATGCTAGGCAAGTACTGTGCCACTGAGCTAAATCCCCAACCCCTCACCTTAATTTTTTATGTCCTAAAGTTTTTAGCTGTACAAAAGAATTGATCACCTATATAAAACTTAAAAGACTGATTCTTTTTTTATCAGTGTTTCAATGAAATTAATATTCAGCTGCCTATTTCTGTTACACTTAAATGTGAGCTAGTAGTTTGTTAGTCTGTTCTTTCAGTGTTACCTATAAATAAAAATTTGCTAGTCCTGTCTCTTTTTTAAAATTTTTTTTATTAAGGAGTTATTGTACAATCATAACTACATATAAAGTAACAATGTGATATGCATATATTCTTAGACCAGAATTACTCCCACATTGCCCACACCCTAGTTTCTTGATTCTTGTGTATTTTGCCCCTACAAGCAATATAAATGCTTAGATTGTGAATTTTCTAGAATTAAATGATTGCATAAGTATTATTTGGATTCTGAGGGATGGATAGAGAGTGTGCCACATTGTTGCTTGTCTCCCTAGATCTCTCCCTCTCCTCCCTCCCTGTCCTCTCCTCCTTCCCCCTCCTCATTTCCCCATTACATATCTATGCTTGCCCTAGATTATGTGTTGCTGCGCCTTTGCTGGGTCTGATACATGAGTTTGACTCCTTTCACCCAGGCCTGGGTCTGGCCCCACAGTCCAGTTTCTTGAGATAGCAAAATAAACAGTATTTAATTGAGCACTAACAGAACATTTGCTTCTCAATTTTCCCTATTAAATGATAGCAAATTTTTAAAAGCTTACAATGTCATTTAATTTAAAATGTTAAGGATTCTAGGGTGGAGGGGAAGTGGTGTTCTAAGATACCAAAGGTGTTTTATTTATTTATTTGTATATTTTAATTTAATTGGTTCTGTTTTTAGGCGTACATGACATAACATTGTATAATGACATAATCATAAAAGCATGGGATTTAACTTTCTAATTCAGTCTCCAGTTTTTCCCCTCCCCTCCCGTCCTCCCATCCCATTTTTTTAAAACATACATGATAGTAGGATATACATTGACATTCTTACAAAAGCTTGGTGTGTACCTTATTTTAACTCAGTTCCCAGTATTTCCCTTTCCCCTCCCTTCCTTCACCCCCTGTTCTTTTTAGATATACTTACAATAGGATAAACATTGACATTTTTATAAATGTATGCAGGATAACTTACTCAAATTCAGTCCCTAGTATTCCCTCACCACCCTGTTCTCTTCCCTCCACTCTACTGGTCTTTCTGATATTTACTAGTATTTGTTTTTTTTTAATTCAGTGACTTGTTGATAGACATGTTGCTGAGATTCACTATGATGTGTTCATATATGAACTTGAGCAAGTGAAGTCTGATTGCTTCCATGAACTTCCCTGTTTCATTCCTCCTTCCATTTCCTTCCCTTTTGTCTATTCGTCTGTTTGTTTCCTCATTTTGGGCTAGCTTCCACACATCAGAGAGAACATTCAACCACCAAAGGAGTTTTCATAAAGAGGTCAGTCTGATTTTTTTCAGAAAGTTAACTTACTTTGCATCTCCTATAATGTGTGCCTTTCTCTCTCTCATCTTTGTAGCTTCTGCCGGCGACTTGCATCTGGCCTCGATGTGAAATGAAAGTAGAGAAGTGCGCGCACATGTCTGTTGCGGTCGGGTGCGGATGCAGTGGTCATGCCTGAAGAGGGAGACCCTGTTCTAGAGCGCTGACGGCCAGGGACGGTAAATGCTTATCCTAGATGCCAAGCATCTCTCCTTCTCCCTGGAGTGAAAATCCCCTCCAGATACCAACAGAATAGCAACTGCAGAAAATGCTTTGCATGTTAAGGATGTCAGCAACCTAAATTCATGCAGCTGTCTGTACAGTTGTTGTGGATGGTTTGCCATCTGAGAGCTCCTCGAGTTCTTATCCAGGCTCTGCATCTGTTTCTGACATGTCTCTGCTTCATGCCTTGGGCCCAGTGCAGACCTGGCTGGGACAAGAGCTGGAGAAATGTGGCATTGATGCCATGATTTATACTCGGTACGTGCTCAGTCTCCTGCTGCATGACAGCTGTGACTACGACCTGCAGGAACAGGTATCTGTTTACATGTTTAAATGGTTTGTGAAGATTGATGATTGTGTCTGTGTGTGTGTGTTCTTACAAGAGCTCCAGAACAAGGCCAGGCATCGGGTGGTGTGCGAACTTCAGGGATGAGGTGATGAGATGGCATTAGAATGTGAACAAGCTCTGTCACTGAGGCACGGTTAGTTCCATCATTTGCTTCATAGCCTTTCTCTGTGTCCATTGCATTCTCGGTCTTGTCGGGACTGCTAATGGGTTGATGGCCTGTCATTTTTGAGCAGCAGTGTTCTAGAGCCTTCATTTCTACATTCAGGAAAATCATACATCAACTGGTTATTTGTTTAAAGAGAGAAGAACAGTGAGAAAAGGAATCAATTTTATTTAGTTTTCATGTGGCTTTCGTTGCTCTGACACTTCGTTGTGTATGTGGTGCTGGGGTTCAGACCCATATCCTCGTGCATGCCAGGCAAGCACAGTAACCACTGAACCACCCACTGCTCCAGCCCCTAAAAATGGGTATTTAATCATTGTGTCTGTTAACACTTCTTACCATCCCAAAGATAATGACTTTTGTCTGCCACATTGATGTTAAGCTGATGTTAGCCATTCTGTGACGTATGAGGAGGCTGACGTTCTGAAAAGCTTATAACTTTGCCAGAAGTCACTATGTACAATTTTTAATTTGGTCATTATACATTTTATTTGACGTGAGTGCTAAGTTTCAAGTGAGAAGCCAACTAAATTTGGGTCTTTAAACAATACCTCGACTTCATTCTCGTTCTCCAGGAATTGCTGCTTCAGTGAGACCTGCCAAAGGGGCCCAGTCCTCAACTGCAGGTGGGCGGGCTCCGGTGACCTCTGCCTACAAATTTCACTTGAACTCTTTGGTTTTTATAGACCCTTGGTGGAAAGACAGTGCTATTTTGTGGGTGGTTGTGTTGTTTTTAGCTGTTGTTACTAACACTGGAAAGCAAAAATAAAGTTTCACCAACAGAAGAAACTGGCTTTGCCCATCCAAGCCACATAAGAGCCTCAGTGTTCTGTGAATGCAACATCAGAGCCTCTACCCAGATGCCTGATGCTCTCATGCGTTCTCACTGCTGCGGGTGTTTCTTGTATTTCTAGCTGGACACCTTGTGCCTTTCCTGCTTCCAGACTGCTTGCTGCCTTGGCCAGAGGGAATTAGTGGGGTTTCCAGGAGGTCACCTTGGAGCCTGATGACCAGCAGATGTGTTAGGTTTGGGATCTGGGTCTAGTGTCGTTTCCCTGCTCAAGCTTCGTTATTTGTCTCCATCTTTCTAGTGAATGTAGAATAGACTGCCTAGGGATAGGTAAAATGTTAAATCTACACATGTGGAAGAACTTTCCAGAAGTGAGGAAGATATTTCTCATAATTAAAAGTTCACATACTTCAGTTATAAACATGTACTCATGTTTATGTGGGAATGAATAGTTTTTAGTAGGACTTTAAATTTCATTTCTTAGAGATGTATGTCATCAGTCTCAGCCTAGAATAGTTCATCAACAAATTAATAAAATTACTAAAATCAAATTAATACATTTACTAGGTCAAAGTGTGTCTGTCATTTAGGGGTCATTTAGGATGAAACTCAGGCCTGTTTTCGACATGACTGTGGTGATGCACATCTCTGGTCACACTTGATGGTGGGTCCTCTGGTTTCTCTGTTAGCTGCAGCTTGTTTGGGTCAGGGAAGGGAGCTTGAGTGTCTGCCTTGGGTCTGGTCCTCCCTGCGCAGTTGTGGTTCATAGTCAGGACATGACAGATACAGGTTTTGAAAACAGAGGATCTGGAGTTATAAGGAGAGTCCCCAGGGAAAAGAAAGGCCCTAAATACTGCTACACTGAGCCATGGGAGCAGAGCGTGCCATGTCGTGTGTTGATGAGGAAGTCAGATTGAAAACCATACCTGATTAATAAGAGGTGACTTAGGGTCAAGGGGCCCCTGTGGCACTTCTCCCTGCAGGTAGTCTCCTTGTCAGTGTGGCAGAAGCAGCTGTGTGACTCATGGAGAGGAGGTGCACACAGTTGCCCAGCAAGAGAGCTGGGGTGCAGAGCTGGGGGAAGGTATTTTCAGCAGCAGTAGGAGAATGCAGGCGCCTGCGCTTGGCTGCTGTGACTCACACTCCTGCGCTTTGTGAGGTCGGTGCCCTTTTCCTGACCTCTGGTTCACTTGAGTCCACCTGGCCCCTCAGGTGGGGCCAAACTACTCCCCTCCAGGGTGTGTGTATCCTCCTCTCTCCTCACTCCTCAAGTCTCCAGTCAGCTGGTCCTGAACTGCAGATGGTGTTTTGAAGGCCACTGCTTCAACTACTGCCATGCTCATACCTGCCATGCTCAGTCCTTCATCTGGTCCAGCCTGCGTTAAAACAAACACAAAAGCTCCTGTGTTCTGAATCAGCTTTTTAATTTTTTTTTATTTTTTGCGGTTGTTGTTTTTTAAAGAGAGAGGGACAGTGAGAGAGAGAGAATCAGTTTTATTTAGTTTTTCACCTGGCTTTCATTGTTCCAACACTGTTGCGTACGTGGTGCTGGGGTTCAAACCTGCGTCCTTGTGCGTGCCATGCAAGACCAGTAACCGCAGAGCCACTCCTGCCCTGAAACAGGTTTTGTATGTGAATTTGGGGTTAGCCGTGCAGGGGGATCAGGTAGGAAGTGGGGATGAGACCCTGGTCTTGGTAGGGGCTGAGTACTGAGGCAAGTCACCAGTCCCCTCTGTTTTTCAGTGCTGGCTGCTGGCGCGGAGGTTGGAACGGTGCCTTCCTGTGTGGAGGTGCTGCCACCGGCAGGGGTTCCAGCTCCTTGGGCTTTTTCTTTGGTTGCAGTTGCCATGTGCTATCAGGCAGTCAGGTATCATTTTGGTACCTGATGGTACTTTGTCTTTGGAAGCCTAGGTCGCATTTTCTGTGAAACTGAGGCCATGTTGCGACCATGCCTGCTCCTGTGCAGCCCTTTGCTTTGGCTGCTGGAATGTGTCTCTTTCTCAGTCAGGTACGACACCCTTATGGGCAGAATATCATGTACTCATCTTTTTAGAAGATTTTAACTTTCTGTTGCAAAATAATTCCAAGTACAGAAGAGCAACAGGAATAGTGCAGACACTCTGATGGTGGCCACTTGGCTGTAGTTGGTCATGCCTTCCCCTTTGCTTCATCTCTGTCCTCCTGTTTGTGCCACCTCCTGAACATGCAGTATGTGCAGTGCTGGGGTGGAGGCCAGGAGCATCCTACCTTGGGGCGCTGCCCCCAGCCCTCTTAATTTTATTTGAAAACAGGGTCTCACTAAGTTGCGTAGGCTGGCCTTGAACTTGCCATCCTCCTGCCTCTCTCCCAAGCAGCTGGGATCACGGGTGTGGTCTCAGCCTGGCCTCTGTGTGCTTCCTGGACAGCCATAGTACAATTATAAAATCCTCTCCTTGTGAGTAAGAGACCTGTGCCGAGGCTTTCATAGTTCCGCATCCACTGCTGAGTTCTGCCTGAATCAGCCTTGGTGGTTGGAAGTGGTGACTTTCCTAACTCGGTTCTTTCCTAGGTTGTGGTAGACGTTCTGCAGGACCTTCTTCTTAAAATCAGTAACCAGGTCATGTAGGGAACACCACAGTGGGCCACATACAGCACTGGCCGATTCTTGTGTTGGGCCTGCCTTATTCGTTCTTCAAGGTGAGCCTTGTTTTACTTGCGTAAAGATGTCAGTCAGAGGGGCCAGAGGGTCTACCGGAGGCCATGTGGCTATTGATGAGTCAGGATTTCAACTTGTACCTAGTAGGGCCATGGTTTCTTTTTTTTTTTTGTCTGTTTGTTTTAAGAAAGAATCAACTTTATTTAGTTTTTCCTGTGGCTTTCGATGCTCTGACACTTTGCTATGTACGTGGTGCTGGGGTTTGAACCTGCGTCTTCCTGCATGCCAGGCAAGCACCATAACCGCTGAGCCACCGCTCCAGCCCATTTCTTACTTGGAGTCTGTGATTATAACAGAACCCAGGTCAGTGTGGTTTAAACAGAAGTAATGGTGAAGATGCACACATGTGTGCCAGCCACCATTGTGAGCACTGATTTTCAGGGCACAGTAACTCAGTGCTCACAGTGTGCTGCGGTTATCCATATTTTGTAAGCGGAGACACTTAGGTACAGTGGCTAAGGAACTTGTTCAAGGTCCCATGGCAAGTCAGTTTTGTAGCATTTACAAGACTTAAAATATCCAAGGGTTAGGATTGACCTCAGTGGCAGGCTGACCCAGAGCCCAGACTCCCCAGCCCAGCTTCCAGGTTGCTTCTTCTGGCCTTTGTTCTGAGTTTCATCCCTGTCCTGCCTGCTGTCGGCTCATCATTTTTGGGGTGTGTCCAGCACAATGATCAGGCTTCCTGTCCTTTCGGGTTGACTTGGTCATGGGCCTGTCCCTGGCCTGGCCACTGTGATGAGGAGGCTTGGTAACTGGGCTCCAGGTATTGGAGAGCACAGTCTTCCAGAGGCAATCTGGAATGACAGTCCTGAACCTTCAGAGTAAAGGTGCTCTCTGAACCCCTTTGTAGGAAGGTTGCTTTGTTTTCATGATCTGTTACTACCACCTAAATTTTTGGGATGCTCCCTGTTTATACTGTTCTGAGATTTGGTCTTTAATGAGCCATTTTCCTCCTGTGGGAGCCCCTTTCAGAGACCTCCTGCATTGTCTTTCCATGATGCCCACAGTCTGTGTGATGGTTTTAGGTGATCTTGGGCTGCTGGGGTATTTTTTAGATCTCGAAACTCATTAGCTGTTTACCTATGTGGATGCTCTCCAAGAGTGAGAAGAGTGTTCCTTAAATTTTTTTTTTGAGGTGCACCTCAGGAAATGGATGCAGAAAGATGCACAACTTGGGGAATTTCCACAAAGGTCGTATCCCTATAGCTCCACCCAGATAAAGAAACAGAACATTGCTGGCAGTCCTACGTCCAGAGGAAGATCCAGCAGAGGGGCCTGCTTCCCACCCCTCCTTTACCCACAGTCCTGGCATCTGTTTGTCTAGTTTTTCTCTCTGGATCCCAGAGACTTCCTTAAGCTATACTATCCTCCTCCTTTTTTCCTGATACTGGGGATGGACCCCAGGGGTGCTGTCACTGAGCCACACCCCCAGGCCTTTTTTATTTTGAAAGAGTCTCACTCATTTACTGAGGCTGGCCTTGAACTTTCCATCCTCCTGCCTCGGCCTCCCTGATCACTAGTCTGTGCCAGGCTCTGCCACTTTCATTTTTCTTTTTTCCTTTCTTTCTTTCTTTTTTTTTTTTTTCAAGAGGGACAAGAGAGAAGAGAGAAAGAGAGAATCATTTTATTTAGTATTTCATTTGGCTTTCTCGTTGCTGTGACACTTTGTTGTGTACGTGGTGCTAGAGCTTGAACCCATGTCCTCGCGCGTGCCAGGCAAGCCCTGTAACCGCTGAGCCACTGCTCCAGCCCCTCTGCCACTTTCTTTACCTTTTTAAAGGGCTGCCTTTTTCTCAGCCTTTTGCCCTGGGCCCAGTCTGCTGCTAGTTACTTTTTTACAAAGTAACTGTTTTCTTTCTTAGTTTTAGGGTTTTTATTTTCTTATTGGCCTTTCTTTGATACACCATATTTAAGATAAAAGCCTCACTTTCTCACTCCTTTTACTTGCTTTAGTTTTCTTCCTAACACTTGTGACTACCTGAAATTAAATGATTATAATTATTTTTTATCTCTTTTTCTCCCTGCTTGAATATACAGTTTATGAAATTAGGCACCTTATCTGCCATCTTTTCTGCTATATTTCCAGTCCCTAAAACAGTTTCTGGGATATAGAAGATGCTTGGATGCTTCTTGAAAAATGAAGAGCTGTGTGTGTCTTTCTCAGGCATGTGACCTGTGTAGGAGGAGCTGAGGCAGGGGTGGTGCAGCTCCCATCTGCACTTGGGCTTGCCTTTCAGGGAAGCCCTGATTGGATGGTGTCTTCAGCTCAGAGTCCATCATTCTGCAATGTAGCTGAGTATTTATTCATCCATGTTTGCTTGCCAGTTACATAACAACAGTCTTTCTCAGTGCCAATTGCAAGGTGAGATTCCTCACCTCTGCCTTCAGCAGAGCTTCTTGGCTCTTTTGGAGCACGCATGGCATGTGTTTGTATTCTTTAGTTCAGCACTTCAGCGCCTAGGAAAACTAGCATCTGCAGCGCTTCCCTTTACAGTTTATTCTAGTTTTAAAGTAGTAACTATGAAAATCAGACCCATCAGGGCTCCTCAGGTGTCTCACTGCAGGTACAGACAGATGGCCCCTGCCTTACTGTGACTCAGCTTAACGATTTTTGGACTCACGGTAGTGCGAGAGCAGTACACATTCAGTGGAAGCCCTACTGTGGAGTCTGGTCTTCTCGTGAACTGGTGATATGTCAGTATACGCTGCTTCTCATGATGCTGAGAATGGCAGCAAGCCAGAGGTTGATGGCCCTGTAGCTGTGCTACTCCATCATCTATCAGTGGCTTCAGTTCAGTGCTTCAGACATTCTTCAGGCCCTGGGTGCTTTCAGCTAGGTATGTGATTGGTGAGCACCCACATGACCATTCTTTTGTTCACTTTCATACAGTATTCAATAAATTACATGTAAGATATTTAACCCCTTATTATAAAATAGGCTTTGTGTTGGATGGTTTTGTCCAATTGTAAGCTAATGTAGGTGTTCTCAGCACATTTAAAGTAGGCTAGGCCAAGCTAGAATGTTCAGAGGGTTAAGTGTATTCAATGGATTTTTGACTTAGGATATTTTCTTTTGGGGGGTTGGTTTGTTTAATTTTTGTTGCAGAACTAGGAATTGAACCCAGTGGCACTTTATCACCCAGCTATATCCCCAGCCCTTTATTATTTTTTGTTGTTGTTGTTTTGAGACAGGTCTCACCAAGTTGCTGAGGCTGGCTTCTAACTTGAGACCCTTCTGCCTCAGGCTCCCGAGTCCCCTGGGATTACAGGTGTGGCTGCTGCCCCCTGGTTGGCTTAGGGAATGTTCAGCTTAACCCTAGGATTGTCACCCTGCAGCCTCACCTGTCATAAGCTGAGGAGCATCTGTAGTATGGCAGCTACTTTACATTCATCAGGCACTCCTCTGCGTGATGGGCATTGGCGTTCACATTTGAAGAACGCATGTTTTCTTATTTGCTTACATGTACCTGTTAGCCTAATAGTTTTCAGATCTGCATTGCAGAGCTTGAAGAAGGAAGCCAGGAGTATCTTCCTAGCCCTGAAAGCTTTCCAAGGTTTGCCCTTGCTCCTAATGGAAGAATGGTGCTTGCCAGTATTCACATTGGCTCTAGAAAGTGACAGGAAGCATCCTGGCCTGGGAGGATGTGGTGTAGAGTTTACATCTTTGTATCCACACCTGGGGGTGTGGGAGCAGTAATAGGGTGAAAAAAGCATGTACTGCTGACCCTAACCAGAATTTTTGTTGGTAGCACTGTGATGTTGATCCCAATGACTCAGATCCACAGCCTCCTGTTTCTCTCCACCTTGATTCCCCCTTGCTGTCAGCATCACCTAGTTTTAAAAGAGCATGGGCTGTGGGGACTGGAGACCTGCGTCTGACGCCACTTTCTTCGCTGTCTAACTGGGACAGGGTAGCGTCTTCACTGCCTAAGATGCATGGGTTGTGTGCATGTCTAATGGCATTGCTGACGGCTAAAGAAGGGTCGTTCTTTGTGTATTTATTGAGCTGCCTGGATACCAGGTGTCATTCTAGGCACTGATAGGATGGTTAGAGCAGGACCAGATACCAGGTGATTGCCCAGGGAGTGGTGGTGACCTCTGCTGTGATGAGTGTTGTTCACACCGACCTTGTCATCTCCCTGTCAAGTAGCTTTTCCTCTATTAACTGCCCTTCTTTTTTTTCCCCCCCAGGGCTGAGGACCAAACTCTGGGCCTTACATGCGCTCTGTCATTGAGATAAATCCCCAGCCTCTAACTGCCCGTCTTTAAGCAGGTGGTGAATGCATTTATTAAAGGCAGGGATAAGCTGCTGGTACTGTTTTTCTGACATTTTCCGGAACATTTGGCCTTTGCGCATATCCTAATTATGGGTTCAGCAAACACAGGCACTCTTGCATTTCTGGATGTAATTACTGCCTTGATACAGTTGAGTCTCTTGAAAAAGTTTTGGTTTTTTTTTTTTTTTTTTTAACTTTAGAGGACAAAAGGTTCTGGTGGCAATTACTATTATTTCTCTGTGAAATGATGATCAGGTTAAAAAATAAATATATAGGAAGCTAAAATAAAATCTTTTTGATGGTACATGTAGATAGAATGAACCTGGATTTGTTCTCCAAGAAGTATTGTAGGAGGATTAGGGGATGTTCTCTTGAGTTAAAGCAGAAGTTTTTAGTACAAAAGAAGTATTTTTTTTTTAAGAGAGAGGGACACAGAGAGAGAGAGAATCAATTTTATTTAGTTTTTCCTGTGGCTTTGTTGCTCTGACACTTGGTTGTGTATGTGGTGCTGCAGTTCGAACTTGCGTACTTGCACGTGCCAGCTTAGCACCGTAACCACTGAGCCACCACTCCAGCCCCTACTTTATTTTTTAAATAAGAGTATTGCTGTATAATAAACTGCCCCAAAACTTAATAGCTAAAATAAATCAATGAAGTCCTCTACTATATTCTGCCGGTTAGTCAGAAATTTGAGCAGGGCTCCGTTGGATGATTCTTCTGCTCCTCATGGTTTCACCTAAAGTCACTCACTGGTACCAGCTGGCAGATGGGCTGTGTCTGTCATGTCAGAGAGGTCCTGGAAGGCTGGACTCAGCTGGGGCTGCTGGCTGACCTCTTCGGGTGGATGGGATCTTGACCTTTAACAATGCAGACAGCTTTGCTGATTCCGTCCCAGCAGGTAGCCCAAGAGGGAGAAGCAAGCTGACTCCTCCAGCCCAGCTGGGAAGTCGCTAGTCAGGCACTAGTCATGCAGGCCCGATGGGGAACAGGGGCATCACTGTTCCTCCTGTTGGAGGGCCTGCCACTCCACCCAGGCATGTGGTTTTGACATTTTAGACCACAATTATTGTAAAGGTTGTTTGTGGTTGAAGTTGATTTTTTGCAGTTTATGAATTGATACTTCTAAAATAAATAAATTTAGAGACTTCCCCATGAAACCCTGAGGAATGACCTGGAATAATACAGTCAGCTTTGGTTCTTCTATGAACATTGATTAAATATAAAACCACTACCCATTAGGTTTAGTTGTTTTGTTGTTGTTTTTGTTTTGTACTAGGGTTTGAACCCAGGAACATTTAAACTCTGAGCCACATCCCCAGCCCGTTTTTTAGTTTGAGACAGGGTCTCACTAAGTTGCTTAGTGCCTTGCTAAATTGATGAGGCTGGCTTTGAACTTGCAATCCTCCTGTCTCAATCTCCTAAGCCACTAGAATTACAGGTATGCACTACTGCACTGTGCGATTTATAATTATTTTGTGTAAGCAAAGTATCTAAAAATTTTGTTCATAAATAACATGAAAATAAAGTCATTTGGAATTAATATTGATGATGTGTGCACAAACTCACATCTCCATACTGCCCAAGGTACCATTAAACTTGTGTGTCAAATCTTTTCATAGAATAAAGAAATTCTGAATACAAATATTACTTTTTTAAAAAGTTTCTGCTTTTTTATTTACCATTTTACTTTTATTTAATAAAATAAATTCTGCTTTTTATTCAAATTTGGAGGCCCAGCACATGCATGATTCTCAGGCACCAGGAATGCAGAGACTGCTAAGAAGGGTTCCTGAGAGACAGCTGCCCACTGATGGCTCTCAGGGGTCCTGTGCTGGGCAGTACAAGGGGGTGTCACAGCAGGAGTCAGAGGAGGTAGTGGTGGAACCATCTTAAAAGAGCCACGTAGGCAAGGTCATAGAGACTGGAAGGGGCTGATTGTGAGGCCCACAGAGAGTAGGTGAGGGACTGGATGGCCCTTGGGCTGCTAGGGCCAGAAGGGTCTGATCTGCTGCTGGGAGTTGGGTTCTCATCCTGCATCATCCAGCAGCACTGCAGCGTGGTGGGGTTTGAAGACCTGGGCAGGGGAGCGGATGTAGTTAGCCTCAAGGTGTGCTTGTTTGGGTGGAGCTTTTCATTTTTTAGAACAAATAGCAGTTTTTTTGAGCAGTGAGAGGTCAGTGGTTTTATCACCGAGTCTTTTCCTCAAATCTATCATTCACAAGCATCCAGAAATTTGGCCTAAATTGGCTTGAGGGAAAAAGGGTTCTTATGACTGATAGTTGAGAGGGGCTGGCCCTGCCTGGCTTGAAGGAGCCTCTGAGCTGCCCACTGCCTGCCTCCTTGCGCAGAGGCCTTGAACTGGCTCCTTGACAGTGTTCTTACACCCTGCAGGAAGAAGCCTTCCCACACCCCCTGGGAGGCACTCTTTCTGACTGGTCTCCCGCTGCTCTCATCCACCCTCTGATTTGCACTCAGCCAATTGGGGCCTGCAGGAGGGGGGTGGCCAAGTCCCATTCAGGCGCTTCGGGGCTCTGTTCTCCAGGAGGAGGCTGTTAGCAGGAAGGCATGGGAGGAGGCGGGTGCTCAGTGATAACCAGCTGTAGTTGAGAATGTTGTGTTCTTTTCCTTCCTCCAGTCCCCAGTCTCTTTTTTGATAGAAGACAGCATGGGAAAGTCAGTCAAAACTCTAGCCTCATGTTACTTCATAGGTCTGAGAAGTTTCTGGTGATAAACAGATTCTCATGCTGGGAAGCTCTTTTGCCACATCTGCTTTTGGTACTTAATAACTTGTTTTCATCTTCAAGATTAGGACTTTAGAAACTACCTTCAATTTTACTCAGTTTTTTAAGTAACTATTTGGCACATGCCTAATATTTTATGTTTATGTGTCAGTTGACTTTCAGAACAGCATTGGAAACTAAAAAGATAACAAATAAAATAGAAATATGTTGGATCTCTTTATACTGTGCTCTCAATCTGATTATTTGTCTCTGGTAGTTAAATGTTGGCTAATAAGTCATAATACATTAATTAACACAGTACATGAAGCCAGAAAAAAAAAACTGAATGAGGAAGCTCTCAAAAGAACAGAATGCAAAAAAATATTTTTTAATAAATAAATAAATAAATAAAATGCATGTGGCATGCTACTGGCATGTGTTTATTGCAGATATGATGCTGTATCTTACTGAAATTCCACCTAAAAATTTCAGGACAATACAGCACGTGTATGCAAAGTATATAATGTTGTAAAGTCATTTTAACAAGTAGTTTGGGGCTAGAGTGGTGGCTCAGTGGTTATAGCGCTTGCCCAGCGTGCACAAGTACACGGGTTCAAACCCCAGCACACCTACGTACTCAGCTAAGTGTCAGAGCAACAGAAACCATGTGGAAAACTCAATAAATAATTGATTCTCTCTCTCTCTCTCTCCCTCTCTCTCTGTCCTCTCTTAAAAGTAAAAACAAGTAATTTGATTGATGAGTAATATTAAGGTGCTTTATACAGTTCTCATTTTGTTGAGAGTTAAAACATGAGCTGAAATGCTTGTTCCCACACAGATTTACAGTGACTCTTTGCCAAGTTCATCCTCCAGTTCCTGCAGTGCTTTTCACGCCTTAACACAGTGCAAAGGCAATTCCTTTTTCTCAGTATCTATTTACCTATTCAGTTGAGCCTTCCCACACACCCCCTTTACTTGTTACAAGGCAGACATCTAGAAGAGACTCAGAATTCTGTAAATACCTTTTTTGTTTTGTTTTAAAGAGAGAGAGGGACAGTGAGAGAATCAGTTTTATTTAGTTTTTCATGTGGCTTTCGTTACTCAACACTTTGTTGTTTGTGTACGGTGGTGGGGTTCGAACCCATGTCTTTGTGCATGCCAGGCAAGCACTGTAACCGCTGAGCCACTTCTCCAGCCCCCAGTAAATACCTTTTGAGCAATTAGCATGTTAAGTTCATGCTTGCCAGCATTTGACAGTCTCTGTGCAGACATTTTGAAAGATGGAGTGCATAAATCTTATTATAAATTTCCATCAAGAGGGTAATTAAGTAAGGATAAAGGCTGGGGTGCTTGCCACTGCACGGGGGAGTCTCTGTATTCAATCCCTACATGCAAACAACAAAACCCATTCAGATTGGAATGGAAGAAATAAGACTAGCTATCTATAGTCACATCTGACTCAGTCTTATATATAGAATGTTCTGAAGAATAAAATAGTCTAGTCGTTGTCTATCGTCTCGCTGTAGCTGTTTGAGGGAAGAAGGAGGAAAATTACCTGGTATTGTTAGAGCCACATTGAAATCGCATAGAGCCAGGCTTGCTACCAAGAGCCCAGCAGTCACCATGGTCCTGGGCACTGAAGGCAGGGAGGGGTTCGTGGTGAAGGTCAGGGGCCTGCCCTGGTCCTGCTTGCTGATGAAGCGATGTGCTTCTTCTAAGACGGCACAGGTATTCATTTCATCTACAGCAGAGAAGGCAGACCATGTGGTGAAGCATTTGTTGAACTTGAATCTGAAGATGAAGTAGAATTGGCTTTGAAGAAGGACAGAGGAACCGTGAGACACAGACAGGTTGAAGTCTGTGTTGAAGTGGATTGGGTGTTGAAGCACATGGGTCAAGAGAGTCCTGATCCTACCAGCGATGGCTCCATCTGGCTTAGAGGGTTCCCGCTTGGCTGTAGCAAGGAAGAGATTGTTGAGTTCTTTTCAGGGTTGGAAATTGTGCCAAATGGAATGACACTGCCGGTGACCTTCAGGGGTGGAGCACAGAGGAGGCCTTTGTGCGGTTTGCTTCACAGGAGATAGCTGAAAAGGCCGTGAAGAAACACAAGGAAAGGAGAGGGCACAGGCACATTGAAATCTTCGAAGAGTAGCAGAGCTAAAGTTGGAACCCACTATGATCCCCCTCGAAAGCTCATGGCTGTGCAGCGGCCAGGTCCTTATGACAAACCAGGAGCTGGCAGAGGGTATGATAACATTGGCAGAGGATCTGGGTTTGAAAGGATGAGGCAGGGTGCCCGTGGTGGAGGGTATGGAGGCTATGATGACTGTGGTGGCTATAATGACAGGTATGGCTTTGGGTCTGATAGATTTGGAAGAAACCCCAATTCCTTTTTGTCAGGAATGTCTGATCATAGAAATGGAGATGGTGGCTTCAGTGTCCAGAGCACCACAGGGCATTGTGTGCACATGAGAGCTTGCCTTACAGAGCCACTGAGAATGATCTCGTCTCTTAACCCCATGAGAGTGCACATTGAAATTGGACCCGGTGGCAGAGTTACTGGTGCGGTGGACATTGAATTTGCTACTCATGAATATGCTGTGGCAGCAATGGCAAAAGATAAAGTCAGTATGCAACACAGATATGTGGAGCTCATTTTGAATTCCACTGTAGCAGTAAGTGGAGGGGCTTAGGATCACAGCTATGTAGAACTCTTTGAATTCTATAGCAGGGGCAAGTGGTGGTGCTTACGGTAGCCAAATGATGGGAGGGATGGGTTGTCCAACCAGTCTAGTTTGGGGTCCTGCTAGCCAGCAGCTGAGTGGTGGTTATGGAGGTCAGAGCAGTATGAGTGGCTATGACCAAGTTCTGCAGGAAAACTCCAGTGACTATCAGTCAAACCTTGTGTAGGTGGAGGAGCACTGAACGGCTACTACAGAAATAAAAGTGTGCATTTATGGTAGCTGATAGAATCGGAGGGATGTTTAGTCTATCCAGTATGATTGGTAAATGGGAAATAAAATTGATTCTGATCATTCTTGGTAAGCCTTTTTCCTTTCTCCTTTTTTTTCTTTCTTTTTAAAAGAAAACAAGCAAGTTTAATAGTTACACATTACAGGCTTGTGATTCATGCTTACTGTAGAGTGGAAGTCAAGATTGTTTTAAAACTTTAAGTTCAGTCATTTTGAACACTGAAACACACATCTAGGAAGTAATAACAAAGTTCAGTATTGATCATAATTGTTAAAACAACTTTCAGTTTTCCTCAGGTTAGTTGTGTTGCAGGAGTGGACCAAAGCAGTCAGCACGTTTAAGTTAAAGCAGTTCCACTTACGCTAAGTGTTGCTCTTCTGCCATAAACAGTGAAAACTTCAGATGCATGTTGAGAAACATGCTTCTCTGTAAAGCTCAAATACAGGAGCTGTGTCTGCGATTCAGAGTACAAACCTGTGGCAGATTTCTTAATTCTAGCTCTTGATTTCATGTCCTGTAAGATACGTGAGTGTACACTTTTACTTTTTATTTTTTTAATCTGGGACAGTTTTGAGTTGTAATACCAATACTTTAGAAGTTTGGTCATGTTGTTCGTATGAACTTCTAAGACTTTGATTTAAGTCGTTTCCTTGTATTGTGATTTCCATTTAGATGTTATTGTACTAAGTGAAATTTGTTAAATATTCCTTTTAAAAACTGGGGGGGGGGTGAAAGTATCAAAAACAAAAAATATTTATGAATACATTTAGCAAAAAAGGGCAAGACTTGTGCACTACAGGCTAGGAAGCGTCGTTGAAAGACACCAGAGACAACCTGAATAAATGGGAAAGCGCCCGTGTCCATGATGGGGAACTTAATGTCACTAAGATGGCAGTACTCCCAAGTCCATGTAGAGACTCAGTGCAGTCCCTGTCAGAATCCCAGCCTCTATTGCAGTAATTAACTAGCTGATCCAGAAGGCACTCAGAATAGGGAAAAAACCTTGAGGGAGACAAAAAAAAAAAAAAAAGCACAACATTGGAGGACTAAATACATCCGAATTTCAAAACATACTATAAGGCTTGAATAATCAGGACACTTTAGTGCTGCAGACAGACACATCAGTGAAATGGAACCAAGTCCAGAAACAAGTGTTTCTGTTTATGGTCAGTTTGTTTCTAGCAAGAGCATTCAGTGGGAAGAGACTAGTTTTTCCTACAAATGGTCCTGGAGCAACTGGGTAGCCATGTACAAAATAATGAAGTTAGTCCTCTATCTCATACCACATATAAAAATTTATTCAAAACGGACCATAACTCGAATATAGGAACTAAAGCTGTAACTCAGGCACAGTGGCGCATGCCTGTAATACCAGCCACTTGGGAGACTGAGGCAGTAACATTGCAAGTTCAAACCCAGCCTCAGCAACTTAGTGAGACCGTCTCAAAATAAAAAATAAAAAGGACTAGGGAAGTGGCTCAGTGGTGAAGTGCTCAAGAATAAATTGTAGACTTTTTCAGAATCAATTTTGTGCTTCTCAAGGCATATCATCAAGAAAATTAAAAAGCCACAGAATGACAGAATATTTGCACGTCATATATATGATAAGGTACATGTGTCCTAGATTCTGCAACTCGGCAATGAAAAGAATAGCCAGCTTGTCCAAAAAGATACACAATTGGGCTGGAGTGGTGGCTCAGTGGTTGCGTTGCTTGTGCCTGGCATGTTCAAGGACGTGGGTTCAAACTCTTAACACCACATACACAATGAGGTGTCAGAACAATGAAGGCCACATGAAGGACTAAATAAAATTGATTCTCTCTCTCACTGTCTCTCTCATTTAAACACACACACACGCACACATACACACAACCACTAAGCACATCGAAAGATCTTAATATCATTTGTTGGTAGGGAAATCAAAACCACAATGAAATTCCACTTAAGACCCAGGGTGGCTGAATTAAAACACAGTCACAAATCTCAATACAGATGTGGAAAAATTGGAACCTCCATAAATTACTGGTGTGATTGTAAAAGCAGTTGCTTTGGAAATAGCCTGGCAGTTCTTCAAAAGGTTAGCCTAGAGTTAACATATAACCCAGCAACTCTCCTAGATATGTACACAAAAGGATTGAAAATATATGTCCACCAATGAATACATGAGAAAGGGCTCCAAATCACTAGTAATCAGACAAATGCAAATGAAAACTACATTATCACCTTACGCCAGTCAGAATGGCAAAAATGAAGAAAATAAACAATAATAGATGCTGGAGGGGCTGTGGAGAGATAGACACATTAACACACTGTTGGTGGAGCTGCAGACTGGTACAGCCCTTCTGGAAAGCAGTGTGGAGAATCCTCAAAAAACTAGGAATGAGCCCACCATACGATCCTGCTATTCCACTCCTGGGTATTTTTCCAGGAGATTTAGAATCAGCACATTATAGTGACACAGAAATATCTGTGTTCATAGCAGCTCAATTTACTACTGCTAGACTATGGAAACAACCCAGATGTCCCTCACTGGATGAATGGATCCAAAAACTGTGGTACATATATACCATGGAATTTTACACAGCAATTAGAAACAATGATATTGCAGCCTTTGAAGGTAAATGGATGGCTGTGGAAGCAATTATGCTGAGTAAAATCAGCTTAACCCAGAGAACCAAGGGTTGAATGTCTCCACTCATCTGTGGAGGCTGGATCTAGACCCTGGCCATTGAGAAAGGTGGTCTATTATCATGTGTTAAATCCAGATAAGGTGTAATGTTATACAACTTAATACTTTTTTAGAGATATTATGGGAAGGGGAAGGGAGGGATAAAGGTGGGTAATTGGGGGGGCACTCCTGCGGGTAAATCTAATATCCAGAATCTATGCACATTTTATATTATTTTGTTAAAAACTTGTATAGTTGTTCAATAATAAATTTCTCAATAAAAAAAAAAGCATGGAAAAAAGAAAATATAGGTCCATAAAAGAATGCTGTCTTGTTGGGGCTGGAGGGGTGGCTCAGTGGTTATGGTGCTTGCCTGTCATGTGTGCGTATGTGAATTCAAACCCCAGCACCACATACATACACAACCAAGTCTCGGAGCAATGAAAGGCACGTGAAAAACTAAGTAAAATTGATTCCTCTTTCTCTCTTTCACTGTCCCTCTCTCTTAAAACAAAACAAAACAAAAAAAGAATGCTGTCTTGCATCTTCATGGCAGTATAATTGATAATAGCCGAACGTGGAAGCAACTCAGATGGCCATCAGCAGGTGAATGAACAAACAAGACAGTCCATCCGACCCTTGAGTAGTGCTTGCTCATAATGAGAATGAGGTAGGGACACATAGGGACACATGTTACAGAACATATGAACCTTCTGAGCACTGTGCTGAGTGGAAGAAAAGACCTATGTCGTATGATTCCATTTGTTTGAAACATCTAGAACAGGCAGGGCTCTAAATGGAAGGCAGGCTGCTGGTTTCCAGGCGCTCAGCAGAGGGAAATGGGAAGTGACTACTCTGGGTGCAGGGTTCTTTATAGGGCGATGGAATACTCTTAAACTGTGTAGTGGTGATTGTGGTGTAACCTTGGAATATAATTTTAAAAACCCTAAATTATGCACTTTAAATTTTATATGTAAGACCCTAAATTCAATCTCCAGTGCCTTCCCCCAAAATAAATTTTATGGTATATGTCAGTAAAACTATTAGTTAAAAATCAGCAATCGATGGGCATGTGTGAGGACACAGGTTCGTACCCCAGCATCATGAACACAACGGAGTTTTGGAGCAACTAAGGCCATGTGAAAAACTAAATAAAATTGATTCTCTCCCTCCCTCTCTCTCTCTCTCCCCCTCCTTCTGTCCCTCTGTCTCTTAAATCAATCAATCAATCAATCAATCAGGGCTGGTGGAGCGGTGGCTTAGTGGTTACAGCGCTTGCCCGGCATGTGTGAGTGCGCGTGTTCAAACCCTAGCACCACAAACACAATGATGTCTCGGTGCAACAAAAGTCACATGAAAAACTAGATAAAAATTGTTTTCTCTCTCACACTGTCCCTGTCTCTTAAAAAAAAAAAAAATCCGCATTCACACTGAACTGTGTACTTCAAAATGGCCAAGATGGTACATTTCATGCATATCTTACTTGACCCCCACTAGTACAACTAAAACAATTGGGAAGGAAAAGAATTAGCATTAAAAGTTGAATATTTCTAGTTGATTTTTTTTTTTTTTTGAGGTGTTGTCTCACTATGTTGCCTAGACAGCCCTGGACTGCTGGTCTCAAGCAATACTCCTTGAGTGTCACCAAACCAGGCTTATCATTGCTTTTGATTGTTAGAACCTGTCAATCAGACATCATCATTGCCCCCAGAAAGAATTGTGTTCATCTCATTATCAGAATAAAAAGTTTTTGGAAATGAATTTACTTTCTCCCTCTCTCCCTTTCCCTCCTCTGCCTGCACCTCTGTTGTTGTTTTTGAATTACTTGTATGTCCTTGATTTATCCTCTTGACCTTAAAATATTATATTTGCAGAAAAAGTTCACTGTCCTTATGGTTAGCACACTGTTTCAGAATTGTGCTTGGGATCCCCCTCACACTAGCCTGGACTTTTTTTTTTCTTGAGGCCGTGTATGTTAGGGGAGATGAAATGAATGGAAAACTAAGGAAATAGTTAAACTCCAAATAAATTTGGCACACAAAAGAGGGAGAGGGAGAAAAATAACCACAAAGACAGCAGTTAGTGACCCTTCCTGCAGGAAGCCCATGCTGACACGGAGACCCAGGGGAGACTCTCCTCTTCTGCGTGTATTTCCCCCAGTACGAGCATAGAGGGCTGAGATGCCTGTGACCACAGGTCATGCTGGACCTCTCAGTATGCCTGTCTTCCCCCACCAGGTTGCACCTCTGGCAGACTGTATACATTGTGGGCCTCAGTGTCACGAGGAAGACTCTTAACTAGTTTCTGGATGGGTGGGCAAATCTCTTTCCATGTATAAATAAAGGGTTGCCAGACAGGAAACGAAAATAATATTGCTAGATACCTGCTAGAGTGAAAATCTGCAGGACTACTTCTCATTTCTTGTAAATTAGAAGTTTTCTATTTAAAATGAGTAAATTTTTTTGATCTTTAAGGGAGTAAGACTAAATTATAAGAAAATTTGAAAATATAAATTGGGCCAGGTGCAATTGTGCACCCCTATAATCCCAGTGACTCTGAAGGCTGAGGCAGGAGGGTCACAAGTTCAAGGCCACCCTGGGCAACTTAGTAAGACCCTGTCTCAAAATAAAATGACTGAGTGTATGTAGCTCAGTGGTAGAGCACCCCTGGGTTCAATCCCCAGTACCTTAAGCATCAAAGAAAAAAAAAAGCCTAATATCCTACCCCTCCTCACCAAGAGACAAGCTCCTTGGTAACCTCTTGATGACATTTCTTCTCAGACCTTTCAATACATGTATATGTGTATGTGTGTGTATGTGTACGTAACCAAAAATGAGATGATATTGTGTTAGCCACTTCTCTTATATTTCTAGTAGCTTTCCATGTCGATAAATATACTTCAGTTTCATTTCATTGTCTGTAATATCACCTGGATGGATCATGACTTGCATTTAGGTGGTTTCTACATATTTACCATTATTGACAGTAATACAGTCAGCATTACCATAGCTCAGTCTTTGCACACTTAGTGATTATTTCCCTAGGATAAATTCCTAGAAGTAGAATTATTGGATCAAAATTACATGCATATGTTTAAGGTGTTTGGTACATATCGTCAAATGGAGTTCCAGAAGGAATGCTTGTCTATCTGAATTTTAAAATTCCCTTCTTCTTTATAACATAAGCTTATTAGGACTGTTGAATGTCTGTCACCTCTGCGGAGCTGTGATATACAATAGTAGAGAAATCTGTTTATAAATGTTCAGTAAGGAGAAGCCTGTCGCAGCAACCCAGATGAAAATGAGTTGTGTTTTCAGCAGTTTACGAATAATTTTCCTGTTTGTTGTTTTATATGCTTTGAATGTTGGGAGGTCATAACATTTTTCTCTGCCTTTAAGAAGCTGTGCATTGGCGTTGTCAGGGCTCTCTGTGTTCCTGTATGGGAGGAGCCCTGCCTCTAGAAGGTATGGTTGGTGAGGAGCAGCTGTTGGTGTGGCTCAGATGTTGTCCAGTTAATAAACACATGCAAGAAGTGGGAACTTTGAGAGTTCTCATTTGGCCTAAGGCCTTGTAAAAAGGAGCCTTTCAGCTAAAGAATGTTTTTCAGGTTCATGAGATCTGAAACTGTGCCTAAGAAATTAAGTTAAAAAGGATGGTAATTATGGTGAGTTCAGGGGGCATGAGCTTTCTCCCTCTTACTTGGTAACATAAAGGTGTGTTGTACTGAAGTGAAATCGGGTTAGCATGTCAAGGGGGTATGATTTGATGTTAAAAGATGGTTTGAGCGTGTCATTGTTGTGCCTTTCCTCCTTTGTGCATCGCGCTCAGACGCATGTCTCTCCTTGAGGGCCTCCTGCAGGCCAGGGGCTCTTCCACATAGTAGTTTTCCTTAATGTGGCCATTGCCTTTCTTTCTAGTCTTTTTTTTTTTTTTTTAAGCATGTTTGTCCACTGATTTTCATCATAATTTTCAAGTGAAAGTCTTAAAATAGCAAAGAGATGAAATATATTACTTAAAGTTCAGTCTAGGAAAATACTTAAGTAAACTTACATCTTGAGATATTATGTAGCAGAAAAAAAATTCAGAAAAAATTCAGTGACAGGCTGGAGCGGTGGCTCAGTGGTTGGAGTGCTTGTCTGGAATGTGCGAGGACCCAGGTTCAAACCCGAGCACCACATACACAGCTAAATGTTGGAAAAACTAAAGCCAGAAGAAAAATAAAATTGATCCCCCCTCCTTTCCTCTCTTTAAAAAAAAAAAAAGAAAGAAAAAAATGCAAGGACACAGGGTAAGGTTTACAGTGTAGGAAGCCAGATGCAAATGTGCACGTAGTACAAGTTCACAGGTTTTTTTCTTTTAAAGAGAGAGGGTCAGAGAGAAAGGAAGAATCAGTTTTATTTAGTCCTTCACGTGGCCTTGGTTGCTCTGACCCCTGGTTCTGTATGTGGTGCTGGAGTTTGAACCCACGTCCTACCGCATACCTCACAGGTTTTTGGTTTTGTTTTTTTTCTTTTTTTAAAGGTAGAGGAAGGAGTCAATTTTAGTTTTTTATCTGTTTTTTTTTTTTTAAGAAGGGACAGTGAGAGAGAGAGAGAAAGAGAGAAGCAATTTTTATTTAATTTTTCAAGTAACCTTCATTACTCAGACACTTCGTTGTGTGTTTGGTGCTGGGATTTGAACTCGCGTACTCATGCATGCCAGGCAAGCGCCCGTAACCGCCAAGCCACCGCTCCAGCCCCTGGTTTTCGTTTTTTTGACACTTAGTTGTATATGTGGTGCTGGAGTTTGAATCTGGGTCCTTGTGTATGCCAGACAAGTGCTTCTACTGCTAAGCCACCTCTCCAGCCCTCCTTGGTGTTTTTTAAAAAGCATACAAAAAAGGCTGAATGATAGTTAATTGCTTTAGTTTTGACTGGGGGGATAGGATCGCAGGTGTTCCCCCCTCCCCATTTGGTGCTTTTGAAATTTTCTTGAGATTTTTATAATGGGCACAGGAAAAATAAACTTAAAATTCTAACAAAATATTTTATATTCATTGTTTTTAAACTATAAGACACTGAAATATGGGTTGAATCATTTACTATTAAGTGCTAAAATCTAGTAATAGCCATTATTGAAGAGTGGAAATGATAAAAGAGATCATTTAATTTTGTTTATAATGTAGAATTCATACTGAAATTGATATCTGCTTTACGCACAAACATCAGAGCTGTTCCTCGGCATATACAGGAAGTGTCAGTGGTCAGGTTTAGGAAGATGGTCAACTGCAGGCTGTAGGCAGTCCTGGTCTGGCATCCTGGGCTATGCTGAGTGTTGGGACTGTGAGTGCTTCTGAGTGAGTCCTGTGTGGGGAGGTGCTGGTGTGGGAGGGGACACAGCTCTCCAGGCCTCTTCAGTCTCAATCCCTTAACCTGGTCCTTCTCACTGTAGGAGAATGACATCTTCCTGGGCTGGGAGAAAGGAACTCACAAGAAATGGGGGAAGAGTAAGAAGAAGTGCTCTGACCTGACGCTGGAGGAAATGAAGAAGCAGGCTGCTGTCCAGTGTCTTCGATCTGCGTCAGATGAAGTGAGTTCAAACACAGCCGCTTATGCAGAGCCCCGAGAAATAAAGTGCTTGCTGTCTCCCCACTGCAGGGTGAACGCCACACAGCCGGTGTTGTGAAAGACGTTCTGTAGTGTGGACCACTCTAATTAGCAGGGATTAAAAAAAAATTCGCTTTTTTTTTTTTTTTTCAGTTTAACATCATTTATTTAGTCCTGTTACTATGCACTCTTTACTTTTTAATGTCTAAACTATATCTCACCAAATAATATTCCACAGCAGCATAACACATGGCTGTTCTCATTAGGTGTTTAGCCTGGTCTTGTTTTTTCAGTTATGCTGTGTAGAATACTGTACATGTGGCTTCATCCCTGGTTTACAGGATTTCTTTGGGTATATTCCTGGAAGTAGGATGGCAGTTCTAACACTATAAGAGCACTGTTTTTGCTAATGATTTATTTATTTATTTTTTTTAAAAAAACAGTACAGAATTTTTAAAATTCTTCTTTTAGTACTTCATGTAAAATATTTCTTATATCTTTTAGCATTCTGAAATAAAATAATTTAAAAATGTGATCATCTATTTAACTTAATACTGTGACTTCTTATGTTGTTACCCCCTCTAAGATGTGATCTCTGAGATAAGAACTTCTTAAAGTGGCTTTGTTTTGATCATGCTGTTCGAGATGAGGTGGTTTAAATACATTTAAGATATAAGATTAAACCAAGGGGTTCCAATCTGCAGATGTTTCCTCCTGGACCACATACCACACATGCCTTGGGACCCCTGCCTGCTTGCAGAATTGTCCTCAGAGGCCATTTCCTCTGCCTTGTGCTCAGGGCAACTGTGTGCACCTCAGGTGTTGCAGCCCTGGCATCCTCGCTGCACCTGCTACTCTATGCTCGTTTGGGGCAGGGGCTGTGCGTTGCCTATTGCCTCCCTTCAGCAGAGCAAGCACCCACTACTGGAGGCAACTGGGATTCTCCAGTTGTCCAGAACTGCTGCATCATACATGATTGGATAGGACTTTGGAATTATTAGTGCTTACCTGGCTTAGTCAGGTGCCATTTCATTACCATAAGCAGGCACATTATTGATCTAGTTTTAGAACAAATGGAGGGGCTGGAGCAGTGGCTCGGAGGTTACGGCACATGCCCGGCATGCACAAGTATACAGGTTCAAACTGCAGCAACCCACACACACAACTAAGTGTTGGAGCAACGAAAGCCATGTGGAAAAACTCAATAAAAATTGATTCTCTCTGTCTCTCTCTCTCATTCACTGTCCATCTCTCTTAAAAAAGAACAAATAGAATGTACACAAAGAATGCAGCAGGGATATCACACTAAAACCCAGTGCCTGCAGTACAGTGGCCTGGGGAGGGACCTGAAATGGAAACTGTGTGATTGATTGGCTGATAGTCAGCTCCTCTAATGGCACAGTTGTATTTGCCTCTTTCCCTGATTCCGGGTCATCCCTCTGTTTTGGAATTCTGGTGCACATATGGTGAAGAATGACCATTGCAGTCCCAGCCCAGTGTGGCTGTCAGACTCCAGTATCTAACACCATTCAGTGAGAGAGAGAATCTGAGTGGCCAAGCTTGGGGCAGGTGTCTACCCCCTACTGTATGCACTACCTGGAGGGCTACCCCTTCAACTGGGGCTGCAAGTGGTGGGTGGTCTGTAGAGGGGTGTGCAGTTAGGCGGTTAATCAAGATGTGTTTTCTCTGTGACACTGGAAGAGTGGATTGATAAGTGAGTTGGAGCTTTTAAAGGAATTCAGAGTGCAGATGATCTTTACAAATGAGGTTAGTTCAGGTAAATTCTTTGAGCAGAGTCCAAAGAAGCTGCTGAGTCATAGTTGGAAGGAAAAAAATGGGTGGGACAGCTTCAGTCTGGGAAAAGATCTTATTTTCCTTTGGACCAAAGGCCAAAGAAATGACTCTGGTGAAGCTGAGTGAGCACAAGGGCAGCTGAAATATGCAAGAGGCAGAGGAATGGAAGAACAGTATTGTAAGAGTAATGCATGGCCCCATTCTCAGAGCTAAGTTGGTGTGAGTCCTACTGCTGAGCATGTTGCATGCTTGGAAGAGCTCAGCAGGTGGCAGATGTGGTGCACGGAGAGGAGAGTGGCCTGCAGAGACCTTTTTTTGCTGCTTTAGATCACTGCTTTGGAGAAGTGCTCTGCTGCTTCAGCTGATAGGTAGGCTTTTTATTTCAAACCCAGTGAAACATATTTGTCCTTTTCATTTTATAAAAGAATCGTTCCATTGATTTCTCTCTTTTTTAAAAAATTTTTTATTTTTTTTTTTAAGAGAGAGGGACAGTGTGCGGGATAGAAAGAATCGATTTTATTAGTTTTTCATGTGGCTTTAATTGTTCTGTTGTGTACATGGTGCTAAGGTTCGAACCTGCACCCTCGTGCATGCCAGGCAAGTGCCGAAACCGCTGAGCAACCCCTCCAGCCCCTGCTTTTCTTAATTTTTTTTTTTTTTAAAAAGAGGACAGTGAGAAAGAGAGAGACAGAATCAATTTTTATTGAGCTTTTCACATGGCTTTTGTTGCTCTAACACTTAGTTGTGTACCTGTGTTCTGGGGTTCGAACCCGTGTACTTGCGCATGCTGGGCAATCACCAAAACCCCCGAGCCACCTCTCCAGCCCTTAATAATTCTTTTTAGCCATACCAAATTACTTTGAAGTTGGCAGAGGAAATGAATGTGCTGGGCATATGCAGGTGCTCAGTCATTCCTCATGGAATGAGTGGGAAAGGCCCCGAGGATCAGTGCCCTGCTCCAGAGCCACATGCTCTTATTTGTGCATCGCCATGTAGACCCCGGAAACCAGCCTCTCATGCTCCTGGAGAGCCAATAAAAACAATCTGAAAAGAAACCTCTTTAGTTATTCTGAAGCAATAGAAAGAACAAGTGTGGCAACTTCTGAACTCTTGTCTGTCCGCATGTCTCCTGGTTGTCATTTTATAATCTCTTGGCTTAGATGGCAAGAAAGGAGCAAGGAGACCTGTGCAGCAAATTATAATGCAGAAGTGTGTTTTACTGCCATGTGGATGTTTGCACGTGGATACGTAGTGCACACCCACATGCTAGGGACAGTAGTGTCCGTGGTGTTGTGCCCTGCTTTCCCATCCAGGCCAGAGGCCCTCTTTGAGCTCTTCATAGTACACTGTGCAGACAATCACTACCTTCTGATGACAGTTTACAGTCTAGTTGCTTTAAAATGTCAGTGGCATATGTAGGAAGCTGAGGCAGGAGGACCCCAAGTCTGAGGTCAGTCTGGGCATCTTAGCGTAGCCCGGTCTCACTGTGCTCGTGTGTGGAGGGCTGCTGCACTGGCGTGGTGGACTGTCCTCTGAAAGCATCCCAGTTGCAGTCTGCTCACTGCGTGGTTTAAGGAGGCTGGCTGACGTCATAACTCTGCCTCAGTGTGTGATTCTGCACCCTGCCTCCCTTTGTCCCATAGCACGCCATACCCACCTCAGTGCACCTCAGCCTCCTTGGCTCTGTAGTTGATGTTTGAGAGGCATCGCCAGAACAGTTTGGCAATTCAGGTGTGTCAAGATTAATTTTATACATGGTGGAAAATTTGGCAGCACTGAGAGGATCTCTAAGCACTTGGTGAATCTTGGCTCCTCTGGGGTCAAAACCTTTGATGAATTGTTTGGTCCTTAGGCCCCAGCTAAAGCTCGCTGTCTTTCCTCATGCACTTTTCATCTACACATGCAAATAGCGTGCAGGTCTCTGCCTGTGCTTTGGCTGCAGTTAGAAATGGGGTCTGTTAAAGAGGAATGGCCCTGTGACTTGGTAATGGGCAACTTAAACTGTCCGCCAGATGCAGATTTTATTTAGTGATCTTACCAAGCTGCTCTCTGGTTTATCAGTGGGCATGGCTTACGCCTGAAATTGCTGAATATATTCAGACTTCCTGAATATATACAGGTCTCCCTTCTTTTTCTTTTTAAAAAACTATAAAACAAGAGTTTGGAGATTATTTAGTTTAGTGGTAGAGTGTTTGCCTAGCATGTACAAGGCCCTGAGTTCAGTCCTCAGTCCTAAAAACACCCCCAAAAAACAAACAAAATTTTCAAGTATGCCCAGCTTATTGTTTTTGAATCCTCAAGTTTACTTGGTTCTGTTTTCTCTATTCCCCAAATTAGGGCTTTTTTATATTGTTGGCTTGCTTTTGTTGTTACTAATTAATTACATTTTGGCTCTGTTTTTATTTGACAACTTAAAACTTAATTGAAGCTGGTCCGTCATCTCCACTTGGGGTGGTTAGAAGCTCAGAATCGCATGGGGCCATACGATTGGGAAGTGGGGAGAGGTGGATGCAGCGGGGACTAGTTTCATTTAAGTAGTGGCGGTGCTGCTGACCTGGGTGCTGGCTGGGTCTCTGTGATTGAATGAGCCTTATTGAGGATTTGTGCCCCAGGCACAGTGGGTCTTCCTTCATTTACTCATCTTCCCACCTTCAACTGAGCCCACCTGTGAACTTTTTTCTGTTGAAAGTGCAGCGCTCACCTTGGCTGTCTGAATGCTACACAGGGCTGTGTGTACACGAGGAGTGCGTGGAGTATCTTGGGCAGCTCATTTTCAAGGTGAATTTTGACTGAATAGATTGTTTGTTGGCATGGGGATTTTTAAAAGTCTGATTCTTTCCGTGTAGTAAGAACATCAGAACAAAGATAAGTGGCATCCGTTGAGTGCTTGAGCTGTGCACGGGTTCTGTACCCCATGAGAAGTGGCGCCTGTCCCCTCATCAGGCCAATCCCTCAAGGAGTCTGTGCATTATTGTGTGTTGTCGCGGCTAGCCCTTCCCAGGAAGCCTGGGCCTTCATTCTCTGGCATGTAGCTGGAGCTGGAACATCCAAGGAGACCTGTGGGGTGTCAGAGGGTTTGCAGGGGAGGGCACTGCTGTCTGATGGAGATGCTCCCCAGAGCATGTGGCTGCTGCATGGAGACTGGGCAGGGTGGGCAAGCCTGGGTAGACGGGGGAACTAGTCAAATGACCCAGAAGGAAGAGGAAGGTGAAAATTGGTTTTGAAGTAGAGCTGACAGAATTAGGTATGGCATAGAGAAAAGGAAGGAGTAGGGCAGCGTGATCAAGTCTGTAGTCTGAGCAGCTGCAAGGATGGAATTCCTATTTAGTAAAGGATAGGAACACCAGGAAGAGACAGGTGTGTGGGAGAGTGGGCATGAGTACGATTAAGCAGGGGGTACCTCCAGGAGAGAGCTTGGTGGATTTGTTGTTTCTAGTACTGAAGATTGAACCCAGGTCTTCATGTATCCCAGGCAAGGACTCTACCACTAAGCTGCAGCCCCAGCCTTTTTTATATTTAGACAGGGTCTTGCTGAGTTGCCCAGACTGGCTTCAGACTCGTAATCTTCTGTCTTAGCCTCTTTCCTGAGGAGCTGGGAGTGCAGGTGAGCCTGGCTGGGCAGGGTTTTGAAGAGGTAGTGTCTGTGTGTCCAGGGTAGGTGGAGTCGAGAGCCTTCAGTAATCCTTTGCTAATTTATCTAACCCAGTGCTTCTGCTTTCCCTTTAGAAGAGGTGGAAAAATAGGATTTCTCCAGGAAATTTCCTGATTTCCAGTCACATACTGGAAAATGAGGTTGTGAAATGGAACAGGTGGGAGGGGTGACTGTAGAAGCCTGAGAGTGGGGAGCAGAGGGCACCGAAGTGGGTGCAAAGTACAGTGTGCCCCAAGGGCCGGCTGGGACACCATGGGACGAAAGCACCTTTCCCCATCGTGTTCCTCCACCTGAGTGGTTACTACGTACCTGACCTTGTGTCTATCTCTCCCATGCCTTTTTTTTTTAAGAAAGAGGGGACAGAGAGAAAGAGAGAAGCAATTTTAGTTTTTCACATGGCTTTCATTCCTCTGACACTTCGTTGTGTATGTGGTGCTGGGGTTTGAACTCGTACTCCCTCATGCAAGGCAAGTGCCGTAACTGCCGAGCCACCGCTCCTGCCCCCATGCTTATTTTTTTACTTCTACTAAATATTGCTTGAAGTAGTATATAAATATGTGGCATTATTTAAATGGTACCACACTGTATATATATTTTTTGATTTTTTTAGTTGACATTTTAAAGATTTATCTGTTGATAATCATCTTATGATTTCTTTTCATTCCTAAATAGTTGTCCATTGTGAGGCTGTAAAGCATTTTTCTGTTTTCTTAATAATGAATCGTTCAGTGTTTCCCATTCTTGGCTGTCACAGAGTACAACAAAGGAACCCCCTTGTGCACCTGGCCTTGGTGCTTGTGCTGTAGTTTTTCTAGCAGATCAGCTTGCTAAATTGAAGTCAGTAGCTTTTTCAACTTTTTTTTTTTCCACCTGTGATACTGGATACAGAACTCAAGGCCTCACACCTCGTAGGCAGATGCTCTACCCCTGAGCCACCCCCCCCCAGCCTTTTTTATTTTATTTTGAGACAGGTTCTCTCTAAGTTGTCTAGACTGGCCTCCAACTTGTGATCCTCCTGCCTCAGTCTCCCAAATAGTCGGAACCAGAGGAATGCACTGCAATGCCTAGCTTTTAGAAGACGTTTTAAGGCCTTATATACTGCATTATTTGAAAGCTATGGACCTAACTACAAAGATAAACATAACCTTTCCTTGTGTGTCTTATTCTCTTATACACTTATTAGTGATCTCCTTCAGAGTCATGCTTCCTGGATTAAAAATATGTATTCTAAGTTCTGCTTTGAAGAACTTGACCTTTCTTGTTAAGTGAACAAGGATTATCCAGATCTTCGACCCAGAGCCAAGGCTTCGTGTCTGAGTCTTGTTCAGGGAGTTTAGTTCTCTGAAGGGAAGAGAGACTGCCATCTCCTTGGTCAAGTAAGAAATGGGACATTTTCCTGCATCTGTTAAAAGATGGGGTCTGCTTACATTAACAGGATGCTACAATGAAATAGGAACATTGAAGGACTTAGTTCAAATTGAAGTTGTTTTCTTCTCTTGGTAGTCGATGAAATAGAGGCTCAGAGAAGTGAAGTCAACTTGTGCAGCCTGACATAGCACAGCAGATCTGACGAGTCCCAGTCACCACACAGCAGCGTCCTGCTGAAGATGACAGACAGTTCCCTTTTCTAAACTTTGATCATTATTATGCCACGTTGGCACACTCTACTTTTTTTTTCCCCTACTTTGTTTTTTTTGTGTATGTGTGTGTGTGCATGTGGTGCTGGGATTTGAACCCAAGTCCTAGTGCACGCCAGCAAGCGAGATACTGCTGAGCCACTGCTCCATCCCCATGCTCTACTTCTTGTCATAGCTTTCAACATTCTTTCCTCTGTCTTCCCAAGGGTCTGTCGTCTACGTCTTGTGCTCCTTCCTGGCATGCACAGTTCATCTGTTGGATGCTTTCTAAAGAGCAGATGTGTGCAGGGGCTAGAGACAAGCTGGGCTTGGAGAGTCGCTACCTGCACACAGGGCTTAGCAGAAATGGTTTGGGGGTATTAAGCTTGGCATTCTTTTGCTGGCCTCTGAAGTCTAAGTTTTGGAGGTCCTGGTCTTGTTGTCAATCCTTTCTGTTGGTGTTCTTGTTTTCTGGCTTAACAGGAGCATTTCTTTAGTTCTAATTTTTTTGAACCAAGGATTGAACCAAGAGGCCTTCTAAATGTTTTAACAAGCTTAAAAACTAATGGTTAAAGTGTAGAATTGATCCTTTGTTCTCCAGTATGTTATCGCCAGTAATCAATCCTTCAGTATGTGTTTGGGTCTCCGCTCACTCCTCTTCTACCTCTGCTTTAGAAATTATAGACCAGGATCTGAAACACTATCAAGCAGTGCCCTGTGTAGGGGGTGCAGGGCAACTGGAAGCCAGTGTTTGGAAGCTTGTGCCTTGGTCTGGCTGCTTGAAAAAGTACCCAAACTTGGGGCTCTAAGCACCCATTATGTTTGCTCTGGATTTTGTGGGTTAGCTAGGGCTCAGCCAGGAAGTCCTTCTGGTCCTAGTGGGGTCCACACAGCTGCAGAGAGATGGTAGGATGGTGCTCCTCTTGCAGCAGGGCTTGGAGCGGCAACCCCTCTATGTTGCAGGTGGAGCCCAGGAGTTAGCATTCCAATGGGGCGTGTGTCCTGCTTGCTAACATGTTGCTGTGAAGTCCAGTCACTGTGTGAGGGGACCCTACCAGGGGCAAGTACTGGCAGTCATGGTTCATAGGAGCACCAAATAGCTGACCATTTGCTGTAATCTATAGGCTCTCAGAGTGTTCTGGAATTCCCTATGGGATGCTACTGAAATATGAATATCAAAATTCTTCAGTAGCTTCTATAATAATTAGGAAAGTGAGTGGAATTTCTCATTAACCAGTTCTGATTTAACACTTTAGAATGCCTCCTAGGACACAGCACATTATGGTGCCAGTTTCTTGTGTCCTTTTAAGCTTCTCAGTTTGCTGTCATAATAACCCAGTGGCCTAATGGTCTAAAAAAATGTAAATAGGATACTGCAGCTAGTTATGAAAGAAAAGCCCCACCTGGTTGGTAAAGCTTCCTTCTACACACAGGGCAAGCAGTAATCTATTTGTCTCTCTTGCTTTTTATATACAAAAATATAGATATTTACTTATTTATATAGGAAAACAAACAGGCATATAGAAATATACATATCTGTCAGTGTTCTGTATATATGTGTGTATACACATGTGCTCTCATATACAAATAAATGTCTGTGTGTGTAGCTGGCGTCTGAGATGCAGCATACCAAGCCCGCAGTCCCTGGGCTGTAGTGGTCATTCACCAGGAGTGTGCTACATGGCAGCCTGTTTTAGTATTTAACAGGCAGTCCCTAGAGGCCCAGTGTTCTGCACTGGAGACAGCCTGGGCTTACAGCACAGTGACATGGGCTTGCAGCACAGAGCAGTGTGCGGTGTGTCAGCTGACCCCAGTGTCAGTTGCATGATCCGAAGAGGGAATATAATTGCCGGCCTCGTTGCACCTTGGATATCATGGTAAGCAGACCCTCTCTGATGGAATTGTGGAGCTGACCTGTGTTTAAGACTAACATCTGGCCTGGGTTTTAAAGAGTTTTTTTTTTTTTTTTTTAAGGGAAAGGCACTCTCTTCCGGCCTGTTTTCCTGTCTCCCTGTTAAAAGCTGTGATATGATGTGGCTGGATATAACTGGTTGTTTGAGGTTAACCCTTTTCAAAGTAATCTGTTTCTTGCTGCTCTATGTAACTGCAGGGTTTCTCCTTTAGGATATCTATAATGCTTGTGCTGAGTCATTTTGAGTTTAAGTGAATGGGGTAAAGTTCTATTTTTAGCTCCTCCAGGCCCAGTGAGGCCCGGTGCTCCCTCTGGTGAATCTGTTTGATTGTGCCTAGGAAAGACTTGATTCCAACGTCAGTAGGACTTTGGCCACTGAACAATTGAAAGTTTCTAAAAAATACCTTCATTTTTTGTCCATTGGAAAAGATTTTTCTGTCTTATAAGAAATCAAGAATTTGAAAGGTTTTAAAGTCTTCATAGTAAAAGACATGTGCTTGTGCCTGTGTGCAGCATTCATTTGACTTCTTGATTCCAGATTCTTCCTTACATTCTTGTTAAACTTTGCCCTAGTTCCAACAGAGGCTTGTGCCTTGCTCCTGACCCTTCAGAGAAAGCCAGCCCTCAGGTGCACCCATGAAAGCCAGCCCACAGGTGCACTCGGCACCCATGAAAGCCAGCACGCAGGTGCACTCGGCACCCACGAAAGCCAGCCCTCAGGTGCACTCGGCACCCATGGGTCCATGTTGCTCCTCTCCTTGCACTCATGGAGAGTCCACTTGAAAAAATCACCTCGTATTTGTGGACTGAACTCCTAGAGGACCAAGATGAGGTTTTTGTTATTTTCTTTGCATTGAGTTTGTACAAGATTGTGCTCGAATAGACTCCAAAAGGGAGACCTTTTGGAGCTGGGGATTGAACCCAGGGGTGCTCTACTACTGAGCTATATCCTTAGCAAAAAAAACCCCCCAACTTTGAAATTTTTTCACAGGGTCTAGTAGGTTGCCAAGGCTGGCATTCTCCTGCTTCAGCCTCCCAAGTTGCATACATTCTTAATCCATGTGAATCTATGATTCACATAGATTCTTTTGGTTGGTGACTGACTTTGGGCAACTACGTCCGTCTGTCTGAGACTTTATGCCTTTGGGAAGACTTCAAAGCCATTCTGGGAGGTACTTTAATATTTGCACATTTTATTAGTAAGTTCCACTTAACGTCTTTTAGTAGTAAAAATACGCTAATTTGGATCTATACATGTGTATTTATTAAAGAATTGATGATGTATTTCTTTTGGAACATGGAGATTTTCTAACCTATATTAAACAAAAGTGTACAGATGTCTGCATTTCTGTACCCAGCAGTGACACAATAATCCTTATGTTGTCTCACAGAGCTCTGGAATCGAGACCTTGGTGGAGGAACTCTGCTGCAGACTGAAAGACCTGCAGAGTGAGCAAGGTGAGCTTGCCCTTCATGAGCAGAGGCCACACTTTGGTATGGTAGCTCCAGGATATGGATTGAGGAAAGTCATAGAGCTGGTCAGAAAAACAAAGGAACAAACCTTTGTGCTTATACACCACCATGCCCCCACTGTCATCATCTGTTAGTGGCTTCTGTGTTGGCCCTTAGCTGCCACTTTGTAGGGATCCCTAGTCCCAGAAGGGAAGAAGGACTTAATGCACTGTGCCTTCCTAGACAGGAAACGTTTTCTCTGTGTGTGTTCACATTGACACTCAGAAATCAGGAGCACCGCCCCTTCTCTTTCTTTCCCTGCCTTTGTTAGCATTTGCCCCTTGATATTAAGGCACCCATAGTGGGGATGCTGGTCATTTCAGGTTTGGAAGAAACTCTGCTTTGACTTGAATTTTTTAAATAGACATACTTGACAAGCTCATTAAGTTCTGTAGACATGGGAGCCCTCATTGCTGCTTTTCCTCACAGCTCTGTGAAGAAGGAGACTTACCTTTGAAGGCTATGCGGTCCATGTTCCTGTGCCTTTCTCATGGTCAGGACTACCTGCTAAGGGCACAGTTTGATTGGCTTTAATCTAAAGCTAAGCTGTAAGGACAGTCCCTTGTTTCCATGTGGGCCGAGACACAGCCCTGGCTTATCACCTTGCTAACTAACAGAGCTCATTGTAATGAAGAGTTTTCTTTACAGATTAGTATTAGTAAAAATGAGTCAATATAAAGTCCATGAGTCAGAATTTTAGGAGAAAATATTTTTGGAATCTATGAGCAGCTGTTCTTCCCATCTAGTCTAATAAGTACACGGGGACTTGAGCCTCTTAATCAAGGGCATCTAGAGCACTGTATGGTGACGAGATGAGCAGCCACCTCTCAGTGTGGTGCTAAAGTGGTTGAGCCAGAGACTCCCTGCTGGCACACTGAAGTAGTAGATTTTTATTAAAAGACAAATTGGTATAGAGTTCATTTTAAGCCACAAAACCCTGTATCCTTTCTGTTTTAAATTACATGAGAAACTTCTAACAATATTATCTAGACATAAGACAAATCTTTCTGAATTTTTGTTTCATAACAGAAGAGAAGATTCACAAAAAGTTAGAAGGGTCTCCCTCTCCAGAGGCAGAATTATCCCCTACAGCAAAGGATCAAGTGGAAATGTATGTAAGATTGCGTTAAGTATAAAGTTGCTTTTGTTAAAATCAGACTAATAACTGCTTTGTGGTTTCCATTTTTAGTTTGTAATCTTCTGTTTGATTTCATATTTCATAATTTAGGAAACTTGTATCAAGAAGTTATCAAGTGTGTGATATAGATTTAAAGGTGAATAAGATGATTCTGTACTTAACACGCATATTCAATAAATACTTGTGAAATGAATGAAACAGGGAGGTGGTTGTTTATTGGTAGAATCCATTTTTGTACTATTACCTTTGAATTTCACAGCAATTCTTTGAGCCAGCTATAAGAATTCATGATCATCCTTGTATATATACAAGAAAACTCAGTTCCCGCTGCTTTTTGCAAAGGGAACATGGGCAAGCCTCTGCTGTAACTACATCTGTTTCCTGTACTATTACTTCTTTCTTGTAAATGATTAGTTTTACTATAATCTGCACTATAAACAGACTTCCTTGTTATACATTTTATTTTAATCTTCTAAGCCTCTAAAACCTAAGAAAGAATGCACCTAGTTGGTCTGTGTAGACCCATGCTATCCAACACAATGACCACAGGCCAAGCCAGGCACGGTGGTGCCCACATGTAATCCCAGCAACTTGGGAGACTGAGGAAGGAGGATCTCAAGTTCAAGGCCAGCCTCAGCAGCTTAGACCATGTCTCAAAATAAAAAGCAGGGGTTGGGGATGTGACTCAGTGGTTGTACCCCTGGGTTCAATCTCCAGTACCAAAACATAAAATCACAGGCCATAGGAGCCTGTTGAGCACTTAAAATGTGGTCAGTTCAACTTGAGATGTACTCTAAGTATAAAATTCTCATTAGATTTCAAAGACTTAGTATAAAAAGGTGTACATTATGGCATTGATGATGGTTTACTGTTGATTTCATGTGGAAATGATAGTGCCAGTATTGGAGAAAGGAGACATGTCACTGGGATCAGTCTCACTCGCCTCCTCTCACCCTTCCCATGACTGTGGAACACAGGTTGATGTTTGGAGCCCATAGCGCACTTCCCGTGCAGCTCCCATGCAGATGGGAAGGAGAGTCAGCTGCAGGCCCTTGACAGCATGGTCCCCCACTGACCGCTTCCTATGTGGCCCTGGTGCTGCCTCCCGGACAGCAGTGCTCTCAGTGGCCAGGGCACCATGCTGGCACCCTGAGATACAGTGGCAGGAGCGAGGATGGCCCATTAGCAGTGTCCCTCTGACTTGTTTCGCTAGACACCAGCTCTGTGAGGTGGTTACTGTTCTTACCCCTACTGTGTCAGAGAAGAAGCTTAGCCACAGAGATTAAGTGGCAAGCCTGAGGTCACACAGCTAGTAAGAGGCGGAGCCAGGATTTATCCTTAGGGAGAGTGGCTTAGAGCTGGCCCTCGACTCTGGGGCTCTCCTGCTTTCCAGCCTCATAGGTTTGCAGCACTCACGACAGTGTGGGGAGGGAAGGAAGTAGACCAGAGCATGAGTGACTGAGCTGAGATTCCAATTCTGCTTCCTGCTGAAGAGACTGCATTCTTCCTACATCGTTTTTGTCATTTTTTACTTCTTAATGAAAACTCAAGCTTTGAAGATAAAAAGTGTCCTGTTACGCATGTTCATGGTACAGTGCTTATCACTGCTCAGCAAAGAAGGCGCTGCACGCGCAGGATGCCTGTAACGCGGAGCGTACTTTACTGTGAACTGTTTTAAAGTTAGTGATTCATGAACAGTGTGAATGTTGACTCTGTTAAAATGAATATTCTGCCTCCCTGGTTGGAGTGGTGGTGTACTGTATGTAACACATCAAAGTGCTGATTTTGAACTCTACTCTGCTTTCCAGGTACTATGAAGCATTTCCACCACTTTCTGAGAAGCCTGTTTGCCTGCAAGAAATCATGACTGTGTGGAACAAGTCCAAAGCCTGTTCTTACTCCAGCTCCTCATCATCATCCACAGCCCCCCCAGCAAGCACAGACACATCCTCTCCCAAGGACTGCAATAGTGAAAGCGAAATCATCAAGGAAAGGAGCTCTGCAGTGCCCACCACTGCGCAGGAGAAAACCCAGGGCAGAAGCAGACCCGAGAAGGAGAACAAACTGAGCAACGGTGCTGCTGAAGAAAAGCCTGCCTTGTACAGAAAGCCAATCCGACACAAGCCTGAGGGGAAGATCCGCCCTCGCTCGTGGTCTTCCGGCTCCAGTGAAGCTGGCTCAAGTTCAAGTGGTAATCAGGGAGAGCGAAACGCTTCCATGCGATACGTCAAAGTGAGACACAAGGCACGAGAGATTCGAAACAGAAAAGGGCGGAATGGGCAAAGCAGGCTGTCGCTGAAGCACAGTGAAAGGGTAGAGAGAAGCATGCAGGCAGGTGGTGGCAGCAGCAGCAGCAGCAGCGGATCCATCAGGCAGCTGTGCAGGCGGGGCAAGAGAGCCGCAAGGGAGACGGGGAGGAGAGACCACAGCAGCTCTGCGGGGCGAGACCTATATGCAGAGAGCAGAAACGACACAGAATATAAAGAGGAACCGTTGTGGTACACCGAACCAATTGCTGAATATTTTGTTCCTTTGAGTAGGAAAAGTAAACTGGAGACCACGTACCGCAACAGACAAGAATTGAGTGCTGTGACCCCGGAGGCGGTGGAGGACTTATCTGCCTCAGTGCGTGGTCTGTGCATCAGCAGCAGTGATACTCAGAGAACATACCTCGCAGCAGGTACTTTCATTGATGGTCATTTTGTGGAAATGCCTGCGGTTATGAATGAGGATATTGACCTCACTGGGACCTCATTATGTTCTCTACCAGAGGACAACAAATACCTAGATGATATTCATCTTTCAGAATTAACACACTTCTATGAAGTAGATATTGATCAATCCATGTTGGATCCTGGTGCCTCAGAAACAATGCAAGGAGAAAGTCGAATTTTGAATATGATTCGACAAAAAAGCAAAGAGAATACAGATTTTGAGGCAGAATGTTGCATAGTGTTAGATGGTATGGAGTTGCAAGGGGAACGTGCAATATGGACAGATTCCACCAGCTCTGTGGGTGCTGAGGGCTTGTTCCTGCAAGACCTTGGCAATCTGGCTCAATTTTGGGAGTGCTGTTCATCCAGCTCTGGCGATGCCGATGGGGAGAGCTTTGGAGGAGACTCTCCAATTAGACTCTCTCCAATCTTGGATGGCACAATGCTCAATTCACACTTGCTTGCTGGCAATCAAGAGCTCTTCTCAGATATTAATGAAGGATCTGGTATAAACTCTTGTTTTTCAGTGTTTGAAGTGCAATGCAGTAATTCTGTTTTACCATTTTCTTTTGAAACACTCAACTTGGGAAATGAAAATACAGATTCTAGTGCTAATATGCTTGGGAAAACACAGTCTAGATTACTAATATGGACCAAAAATAGTGCCTTTGAAGAAAATGAACACTGTTCTAATCTTTCAACAAGAACTTGTAGTCCGTGGTCCCATTCAGAAGAAACACGTTCAGACAATGAGACATTAAACATTCAATTTGAAGAATCTACACAGTTTAATGCAGAAGATATTAATTATGTAGTTCCTAGAGTCTCGTCAAATTATGTAGATGAAGAACTTCTAGATTTTTTGCAAGATAAAACTTGCCAGCAGAACAACAGAACTTCAGGAGAAATTCCTACATTAGTTTTCAAAAAAAGATCTAAGCTAGAATCTGTCTGTGGTATTCAGTTAGAACAAAAAACAGAAAACAAAAACTTTGAAACTACACAAGTATGTAGTGAAAGCAGTCCACATGGAGATGGCTACAGCTCAGGGGTTATCAAAGACATTTGGACAAAGATGGCAGATGGAAATTCTGCAACTGCAGTAGAAGTAGAAAGAATTGATGATGAGTTATTTTCGACCGATGTAAATAACTACTGCTGCTGTCTGGATGCTGAAGCGAAGATGGAGACCCTTCAGGAACCTCGGAGGGCTGTGCAGAGATCTGAGTATCATCTCTGGGAGGGACAGAAGGAGAACCTGGAGAAAAGAGCATTTGTTTCCAGTGAACTGTCAAAGGTGGACGGTGGGGATTATACTACACCCTCTAAGCCTTGGGATGTGGCCCAAGATAAAGAGAATGCATTCATTCTTGGAGGGGTTTATGGAGAACTCAAAACCTTCAGTAGTGATGGGGAGTGGGCAGTTGTACCACCTGGTCACACAAAAGGGAGCTTGTTGCAGTGTGCAGCATCTGATGTTGTGACGATAGCTGGGACAGATGTCTTTATGACCCCAGGAAACAGCTTTGCTCCTGGTCACAGGCAGTTATGGAAACCATTCATGTCATTTGAACAGAATGATCAGCCTAAGAGTGGGGAAAATGGATTGAATAAGGGATTTTCTTTTATCTTCCATGAAGACTTACTAGGGGCTTGCAGTAACTTTCAAGTTGAAGATCCTGGACTTGAATATTCGTTCTCTTCCTTTGACTTAAGCAATCCATTTTCCCAAGTCCTTCATGTAGAATGTTCATTTGAACCTGAAGGGATTGCATCTTTCAGCCCCAGTTTTAAACCGAAATCAATCCTCTGCTCTGATTCAGACAGTGAAGCTTTCCACCCTAGGATATGTGGTGTTGACAGAACGCAGTACAGGGCCATTCGGATCTCTCCTAGGACTCACTTTCGCCCAATTTCTGCATCTGAACTGTCTCCAGGAGGAGGAAGCGAGTCGGAATTTGAATCTGAAAAAGATGAAGTAAATATTCCCATTCCTTCTCAAGTTGATGTATTTGAAGATCCACAAGCAGATCTCAAACCTCTGGAAGAAGATGCAGAGAAAGAAGGCCATTACTATGGAAAATCAGAACTTGAGTCTGGAAAATTCCTTCCCAGATTAAAAAAATCGGGGATGGAAAAAAGTGCTCAGACATCACTGGATTCCCAGGAGGAGTCAACTGGGATTCTGCCAGTTGGAAAGCAAAATCAGTGTTTGGAGTGTAGCATGAATGAATCTCTGGAAATAGGGTTAGAAAGTTCGGAAGCAAATTGTAAAATAATGGCACAATGTGAGGAAGAAATTAATAATTTTTGCAGTTGCAAAGCAGGTTGTCAGTTTCCTGCTTATGAAGATGACCCAATTTCTTCAGGACAGCTGGAGGAGGTATGTCTGTACGCATCCGCATTTTGCAGAGGATCGGATCAGGTATACTCACCATTGTCCATCTCAGGACCTGGAATAGCTGGGTCACACAGCAAAAGATAGGGTCAACCTACTGGGGAAAGTACCTTAAAAGTTTGTCATTCTTGTGATTTTACCTTTAGGGACTAAAAATAGATTTGAGTATAAATTTGAACTAGACAGCAGATGTTAAAGGAAAGGCATTTACAGTACATTATAGGATTTAGAATTCTTGCGCAATAACTTAACATACATGTTCTATGTGTAAAGCAGACACCCACACCAGACAGTGACCACGCCTGTGATACCAGGCACCTGGGAGGCAGAGGCAGGAGGAGTGCAAGGTCTGGGCCAGCCAGGGTGACTTGCCGAGACCCAGTCTCAAAATCAAAATGAAATGGGTGGCTAGAGGATGTGGCTCAGTGACAGGAGCACTTTCCTAGCAAGCTCAAGGCCCTGCTGTGAGTTGCATTGTGACTGTCAGGTGAGTGACAGTTTTGTCATTGAGCCCTTGGACCATATTCCTGAAAGTGGTTTGAGGGCAGATGGGTTGTGTCAGAACTAACACTTAGGGCAGCAACCTGTTTCACAGAAAGCACATTGGCCTGCCTCCTCTCGACTGGGCTTCGACCCAGCAGTGCCCAGCCTTTCTCCAGAGGCAGCTTGTTAGGCAGAGCTGGAGGTGTTGAGCAGGGTGCACCTGAGGCGAGCGGCTGCTGCTGCCCTCCATGGTCTGTCTTGCATGCTGAGGCCCAACTGCCAGGCCCTCTCCACGTGCCACCTCTTTGAATGACGCTGTCCCTAATTCCTCTTGTCTTTGCTACTCCCTCTGTACCCTCACCAGAATTAATTCTTCACCTCCTTAACTTCCCTGCACACTGTGGCTCTGTAGCTGCATTCTCCGTGTTCCGTGAATGCATTGCGCACCTCCTCTCTCGCACTGGATGTCCAGCTCCTGTGGCTGGGGACCACGCCATGCTGATATGTTGAGTCAGAGTGCCTAGGTGTGTAGCTGCTTGCTATGATCGTAGGAATCCCCAGATCACTCGAGAGGCACTGTTCCAGTCACTTTTCCTAAAGAGCCCTGGAGAGATGAGTTTTATCCCGTGGGGACATCAACCAAGGAAAAGTCATTAATGTTGTTAGCCTTTAGTTTTGTTTATCGCCCCATTTTTCCTCCTTAAACATTCCCTTATGTACTTTGTATTTCACCTGGTTCCAGATTGGGAAGAAAGAAAAGGAGGAAGGAAGCGCGATTCCGCAGCACGGCACTACCACACTCCGTCGCTTTCTAGTATGTTGGTGTATTTACCTGCCACCAGAATTCTGGGTTTTCCTGGAGGTCTTAGCTTCCGGAGGACATTTAGGGTGTGTGAGAGTCCAGGTGTTGTCCGTGCTTGAATCTGGAGAAAGGGGCCTGCAGGATGGCTTGGGACCAGGCAGGACTAGAAGCTGTGCCCTTCTGCCCCTTGGCACTGCCTGGTCAGTCTCAGGAGCCCCCTCATGGGGTGTTGCCCTCCATCCTGAGGCAGTCTGTGAGCCCCACATAAAGATCACAGGTGGTCCATCTGCTTCAGAGCAAGAGGATGAAAATCCAGGGTTTCTAATAGAATTGGAGTCTAAAAGTATGAAAAGAATAGGATTTTTTTTTTTCAAAAATAGTTCAACTCAGCAGACGTTTATTGGATACCTGTCAAATGGCTGTCACTGCAGTAGGAACCATGAGTAAGACTGCCCCTGCATTCAGATGAGGAAATAAATGCAATTTGCAAGCAGCATATTTTTTTGAAATCGGCAGTTCATTCGTGTGGCTCAGATTCAGGCACCAGAGGGTGTTTACGCCATGAAAGCCGCTCCCCAGTAGCCACCTCTAGTGAGAGTGCTGTGGGTCCTCCAGGGGTGTCTTCTGCGTAGATAAGCAAATATACCTTCTAACTGAACTGGCAGTGTGTTATGGTCACCCTTTTGTTATTGCCTGCATATTGTTCTGTCATATGGATGGACAATAATTTAACTGGCCAGTTCCTTGTCTTTCAGGGAATTAGGGCCTGCGTAGTTTCTGGCAGTGTGGTAGGTGGAGCAGAGAATGTGAGCCCAGGAGGCTGTCCATAAGAGGTGAGGGAGGCCATCTGCACACACCCGGGCATGCAGGGTTAGAAGGAAGGGGCAAACCATGTGTGCGGAAGGCCTAGCAGGGCAGGGGGCTTGCACCCTGTAGGTGCACGTGACAGAGCTTGGCTCACGTTCTGCGTGTAAACAGAAAGCGAGGAGAAGCAGAAGGAGTGTCGGGCTGCACAAATCAGTTGGTGTGTGGATTTGTGGCACAAGTGTCCTTCTTGTCATTCACTTGGTTGCCCACTAGGTGCCACGCACCTTGGAGCACAGAAAAGTGGCAGAAGACTTAGTCCACTCTCCTTGGGACTTTGCAATCCAGTTCAGGGGAGGAGATCATTTTGCCTCTGCAGGCTCTGCACTGTGAAGGTGCACAGGTGCAGAGGCCAGAGAGGGAGTGGGGTCATCTGGTGCGGTGGCACCCAGCTCACCATCATCACTGTGTACTTGCACACACCCATTTCCTCACCTGACTGCTAAGGACATGGGACTCAGAGGGGTGGCAGGCCTGCCCAGATCGCACAGAATTGCGGAGCTCTTCCTGTTTCTCTGAGCAGAGGGAAACTTGAAGCAAGGCTTTGGCATCTGGTGGTTCTCGCTTTTGTACTGGCTGCCCCCTTGTTTACTTTTCATCTCTACTTTTCCAGAGAGAGGTCTCGGGAAGGATTCCTTTTCCTTTTGCAACCCAAATGACAAAAGGTGCTGCAGGTCCCCAAGGAAAACAAAACTCTGGCACCTTCCTCTCCCAGAACTAGGATATCCAGTGAGGATTTAAAGCTGTGAAGCCTGTTTCCTCTACCTGGTTTCCATCTTCTAAAAAACTACTGAGGGCTGGAGCAGTGGCTTAGCAGTTTCAGTGCTTGCCTGGCATGTGTGAGAACCTGGGTTCAAACCCCAGCACCCACATACACAACTAGGTGTCAGAAAAACAAAACCCAGATGGAAAAATAAAGTTGATTCTTTCTCTCCGTCTCTCTCTTAAATCATCATCATCGTCATCTGAGTCCTGGCAGGGTGGCACAAACCTGTCATTCCATAGGCAGGATGATGACAAGTTCAAGGCCAGTTTCAGCAACATAGCAAGACCCTGTTTCAAAATATAAAGAACTAAGTGGCATAGTGCTCCTGGATTCCATCCCCAGCACTGCAGAATAAAACTACTGAGGATGATGTCTGTGGCTTAAAACATTTATGGTCAGACTTCTTTTCTTTTTTCTTTGTTCCTGCATCAGGGATTGAACCCAGGGGCACTTAACCACTGAGTCAAATATCCCCAGCGCTTTTTATATTTTATTTTGAGACAGGGTCTCCCTAAATTGCTGAGGCTGGCTGTGAACTTGCAATTCTCCAGCCTTAGCCTCCCGAGCTGCTGGGATTACAGGTGTGTGCACCTCTGGCATACGGTCAGACTTAAGTTCATGTCTTTTCTCTCCTTGTCTCTCTTTCTCCCCTCACCCCCCCACTGTTTCATTTCATTTGTCAAATATGTGTTAAGTGCCTCTTGTGCCAGGTGCTAGGAATATGTAGCAAAGAACCCTGCATTTGTGGAGTTACCTGCAACCTTGGGAAGCTAACAGCAAACATATTAAGTCATACAGTGTGTTAGGCTATAAAAGCTATCTGAAAGAAGGAGCTCTTCAGCTGGAAGAGACATCTGGTGGGTTGGGACTGCTGGGAGGAGTTTGCCAGATGAACTGAGGAATCAGGGTAGGCTTCCTGACAAACTGCCATTTGAGGAAAGACTTGGGTATGTGAGTGAGCCCAGAAGACACCTAGAGGCAGGCAGGTACGTGTCTCCTGTGGGCAGTCCCGTTCTCTCTTGCTCTGCCTCCTGTTCTCTCTGTCCTTTCTGCATTCTTTTCAGTCACAACCAAACCTGAAGTTGAATCAATACTTGAAGCAGACATTAGATGAGCAGCCTGGGAGTTGGAAATGGCGGCGTGGAAAGATGTCCAACAGGGGTGCACATTGGCTGTCAGTCTTCTTTCTGCTGCTGTGATGAAACACCTGAGAGAAGCAGCTCATGGGAGGAGGGCTTTGTTTTGCTTGCAGATCAGAGGTTTTAGTCCATGGTTCTGTTATTTTTGAGCCTCTGGTGAGGCCAAATATCATAGCAGGGAGCATGATGTAGAGCAACCTGCTCACCTAGTGGCCCAGAAGCAGAGAGCGCACCCCTATTGACCCCGCTTCTTAAACTACACCCCACCTTTTGAAAGCAGTGCCACAGCCTGGTCACCAAGCCTTCAAACCTAGGTTTTGGGGGTCCTTTAAGGTCCAAACCATAACATTCTGCGTAATGTGAAACGTATTTAGTCCATCTCCAGACCCCCCATGGTCTTAACAGCTCCATCACTGTTCAAAAGTCCAAGTCCAAAGTCTTCTCTGAGTCTCAAGGCAAACACTAAGCTGTGGCCCATATAAAAAAAAATCAAGAAACAGGGTACATACTTTCAAGATAGAATGGCACAGTGCAGGAGAGGTGGCTCAGCGGTTGTGGCGCCTGCCTGGCATGCGCAAGGACACGAATTCAGACCCCAGCACCACACACACAATGAAGTGTCGGAGCAATGAAGGCCACATGAAAAACTAAATAAAATTGATTCTCTTGCTTGCTCACTGTCCCTCTGTCTCGTTAAAAAAAAAAAAAAAAAAAAAAAAAAAAGTGGCACAGGGTAAATACTCTTGTTCCAAAAGGGAGGAACAGGAAACTGGCAATGAGGAATTGGGCCAAAGAAAGACTGAAACTCAGCAGGGCAAACATGAAATCATGTAGCTCCATATTCGAAGTCCAGGACACTTGGTGGTGTGATGTGAGGTCCAAAGGGCTTGGGCAGCCCCACCCTCAGCCTTCCCGGCTTCAGCCCACAGAGACTCTAGGGCTGGCTCTACTTTCTGCCTGCAGCTTTGCTCCAACTTCGTGCCATCTCTTAACTTCCCAGAGTCTGCATTGGAGTCTCTTATTTTATTTTTTATTTTTTTGTACTAGTGGTTGAACCCAGAGGTGCTTAACCACTGAGCCACATCCCCAGCACTTTTTGTTTTTTATTTTGAAGTGGCCTCACTAAGTTGCTGAGGCTGACTTTGAACTTGGGATCCTCCTGATGAAGGTGTGCGCCACTGCTCCTGGCTCAGTTTTACTCTTAAAACTTTAGACACGAACCTTTCAGGGAATGCTTCTAGGGACTCCTGACCTGCCACACACTGTCTGACCTCCAGGCTTTGCTTTGATGTCTAGATGGCAGCCTCCATGACTCTGTGACTCTTGCACTCTGCGTGTCTATAAGACTGGTGTTGGGCTGAAGTGGTGACTCAGTGGGTACTGCACTTGCCCAGCATGTGCAAGTACACAGGTTCAAAACCCCAGCACCCACGTATACAGCTAAGTGTCAGAGTAATGAAAGCCATGTGAAAAACTCAATAAAAATTGATTCTGTCTCTCACACACGTACACTGTCCTTCTCTCTTTTAAAAAAATAGCAGACTGGTGTCACATAGATGATGCCAGGGTCTGCTGCCAGCTTGAGCTTGAGCCAGTGTGAGCAGCACTGGCCTTATCCTGGGGAAGGACATAGCAGCAGGCTTGCCACCCTTGGGGACTCCTGTTCGTCAGTAGTGTGGGTTGCTGTTGACCACCAGGCACACTGCATCCCATCCACACTGCCCAGGCGGGCAGGCAGGGTCCTGATGGGCTTGGAGAGTGCCTTGTGTGGAGGAAGATGGAGATTGTCCCTCTCGTGGGGATGCGTGCCTTCCATTGTGCCGTGGCCACGGGGTGCGTAGGGCATGAATCCCACCTGCTCTCGGGACCCATCCCCTCAGCTTATTTTGTTGGCTGCTTTTGTTTTAAATTTAAGTTTGTAATTTTTTTTTTTTTTTTTTGGTCCCAGCTTTCTTCTGGTTCTCACCTAAGTAAATAATTTTGTTATAAAAAGAAACATTTAGGCAGGAAACTGCCTGTAAGAATTCTCCTTCTGTTCCATCTCTGTGCTTGTTCCCTCCTGCCCGCACATATGAAGAGGAGGCCCCCATTCTCTAGACTCTTCCGGCTCAGGATGCCCATGAGCTTTGTGCACTGCTGAAATCAAGAAAGTTGCCTTAGTTAGGAGTATTTCCTGTTGTGCTGTGTTCTTGCCTTGTGAGAGTTCTCTGGGCTTGCTAAGATAATCATTTCACTTACAGTGTAAGTGACTTTTGAAGAAAACTTCCTTTAGTTTTTATGAACACTTTGTCCTTTTTTCTTTACCATATCAAGAACAGTAAGAAACCAATTTAAAAATCCTGGTTTTTTGGGGCTGGAGTGGTAGCTCAGCGGTTTCAGGGCTTGCCTGGCAAGCATGAGGACCCGGGTTCAGACCCCAGCGCCACGTGCACAGCTA
>PVKS010004721.1:70802-90958 GCA_004027875.1 Aplodontia rufa
CGTTTCTGTGTATACACATAGACAGACAGACACACACACACACACACACATACACACACACACCTGTCTACTGGGTTTTTAGTCCATAATTAATAATACTTAATATTTTCCCTCTATCCTGAAAGTTTATCAACATTTGCTATATTTGGTTTAATCTAAACAGTTTCCTGTATTGAGCACTGATGTACAAGAAATGAATAGAAGTCAAGAAAAGCAGACCTGGTGGGAAAAAGCCTTGTACTCTCCTCTCTTTCCTGCATCAGAGTGCGAAGGTAAGGGGGCCTGTGTTTGTTCATTCATTCATTCAGACTTGCAGTTCATTAAGAGCAGTAAGTTCTCTTGATGTGAGTTTCAGTCCAAGAGACTCTTGCTGAAGGGTTTTTATGTGCCCAGCATTTTGCTATGCACTGGGGACACAGAGATGAGTAAGAGCTGAACCCTGCTCTTCGACTCAGCCATGGCTGATGGAGGGAAAAGGTGGCAAATTCATAAAAGCATGAAAGGCCCCATGATGAGGTATGTTCAGGCTGCCTTTGGGTAGTGGAGGAAGAGGTGGTGAGGCAGTGCCTGGAGGTGGGCAGGTGCAGGAGTGGGGCCCGTTGCGTTCAGCTGGGTTGTAGCTGAGGCCAGAAAGGTGGACAGGGAAGGAGCTGTTGGGAGTTCGGGGTATAGGGAGGGTCAGTCAGGTGAAGGGCTTCAGTTTGGGAGATGTCAGAGTCACACTGGCAGTGTGGGGGAGATGGAGCTGAACCTGCAGGGCATCTGCCAGGGTGCCTTGGCTCCAGCAGAGGTGTGGAGTAGTGAGATGAAGTTGTGAACTGAGGCTGTAGCACTGGGCGCGGATAAAGGGAGCATAGTGAGGTGGTTTTGTGCAGAAGAATTTGTTGAGCGACTGGCTGGGAGGAGCGAGCACCATGAAGACAGGAGACGGTGGAGAGGGGGTGGTAAGAGGTGATTTGGCGAGGAGGCCAGTGAGTTTGGGGCTCGTTTTGAATGAACCGTCTGAGCTTTCCAGGTGGACACGTGCAGGGGCCGTAAGACGCCCATGCCTGGAATCTGGGGAGAAAGAGGAAGAAACACCGTGGGGGTCAGGCCAGGCAGTTGAGCTTGTCCAGGTGGTGGCCTCCTGGGCTTCCGTTGGTACTTGGTTACTTTGTTGCTCCAGTGTGAGTGTTCACAGGTTCACGTCTGCCATGCCTGCCCACACCAAGGCCTGCCTTTGCACATGGGCAGAACTGATGGGACCGGCAGGGGTCACACTTTGACTCTTCTCTGGGCCGTTTGCTTCTCGCTGGTCCTGAGCCGTGGCAGCTTCCCCAGCGTCTTCATTCTTCCCCAGTGTTCAGCTGGCCCTGCAGAGAGTGCAGAGCTGAGTTCAGTGGCGTCTGATTGCTTCAAAGTCCTATCAAAGCCGTGTTGGCCAGTCACTTGGCAGCACTCCTTCTTGGCCAGCTACTCTTGGTCTTTTCCCCAGCCCTGCAGGAACCTCCTGGGGCCTTGCCCCTAGTGTCCAGATGAGGAAGCTGTTCTCAAGGTGGGCAGTTGGCCCAGATCACGCAGGGCAGCTGCTGTTGTGACTGCAAGCCAGGTGGTGTGCTTGTGGTGCAGAAGTTCTCTGCTCTGCTACAGTGGTCTGTGCTTGGCCCTGAGCTGCACACCAGAGCTGTGCACATACCTTGCCTTCAGGAACATCCAGCTGGAGGCTGGGTGGGTGCAAGGCACAGGTGCAGTTAAGGGGACACAGGTCAGAGACGCCAGAGACAGGAGAGAGTGGTGCTCGCAGCCTTGTGGAGAGACCCGTTTGTGATTTCAAACATGCAGCTCTTGTTTCCCTGGGTTCAGGTCAGTTTTCTGCCACCCGTTAGTAGGAGTTCAGTTCCAGTTCTTGGTTGTAGGTCTTTGGCCATCTGTACCTCTCAGCAGCTGCTAGTGAATGGCTGTCTGTAGTGCTGCAGGTCTGTGAAGTGACATGTAGAGAAGCTCCCAGTGGATGAATTGTAGGAGCTAAAGCCTGTGATCTGCCTGCAGTGACATTAGGGAGCACCCTTCTTTTGGTGTACAGGATGGGGGCAAATAGCTGCAGGAAGGTTAGCCAAGAAAACAGGTGTCCTCTCATCCGCTCAGCAGACGTGGCCAGGGACTCCATAGCAGGCATGTGTGACTCTGGGCCAGTGGCTGGCCTAGGGCTCTCAGAACTGCTGGGAAGGGTGTTGTTCCCTTTTACAGTTGGGTCGAGAGATGGCCTGGGAGGTGAGGCTGCTTGTGCTGGCACTTGTCTTGCCTGAGCACACACACCCTTGGCACTCTGCCCTGGGCCACGTTGCCATGTGTCAGCAGGTGCTTCCGCTCTGCCAGTCCACAGCTTCCTAGTGCTGGACGCTGCCCTAGGCTCTGGGACCACAGGCAAAGTGTCCCGGTCCTCCTATTCAGGGACCTTCCGAGCAGGGACTGGAGGGCATGGGGTGCAAACCACTTTACAGCTGCGGCTCTTCAGGGAGAGGTGCCAGGCAGAAGTGTGCCTGACACGCGGCAGCTTGGGTGCAGCGAGGATGAGGCCAGCCAGGAAGGGGACTGCAGAACTCACTACAGAGCTCGCGCCTTGGCTTCCCAGTACTGAGAAGGCCCAGGTGAGGTCAGCACGTGTGGCCTTAGCCTTGCAGAGTGAGTCCTGCAGGGAGCAGCACAGGCAGCGATCAGAGCCAGGCTCATGACAGAGTGAGCTGGGGCCCAGGGCTGCATTGCCCAGCTGCTGGGCCTTGACAGTACCTAGGCCTTCCTGTGCCTCCACTGCTGCATTTGTTAGGAACTGAAAGGAATGCCACTTTGGTGGGTGACTGTGGGGGTCTGACACCTCTCAAAGCATGGTGGCTGCCACTGTGAGCATCAGGAGGAGTGTGGGTAGCTGTTCAGCAGTGCCCTTTCCTCATGCCATGGGTGAGGGATAGTGGAGGGCTCTCTCCCCACCCGTGAGGATTTCCTCATCCAGGAAACAGCCGCCTGCATCACCACAGCCCCTCACCTGGCAACAGTCAGGGAGGGGTGTGAGGCCAGCAGAGCCTGGTTAGGATGGCGAGATGGGGTTCCCAGCCTCATCAGAGGGTGGTGGCCTTCTCTCCGGCCATCCTAAAGCCCATGATCTGGTCTATAGTTGTAAGGATGCTACATGTGCGCCAGCTCCACACACTTTCCTCTTTGACATGCATGGCACATGAACTGCCTAATGTGGTCTCAGCCACAGCCTGCTTAGCCTGGAGCTGGGACTGTCCTCATGACCTGGCCTGGTGACCTCACGTGCCCTTGGTTGCCAGGCTGGGGGCAGCCACTGACTGAGTGGTGAGCCTTACCTTGGCACAGGTCCACATACGATGGTGGAGTGTGGTGTGGTGCTCCTGAGGCCTGCCCTGTGGCTGTGGGCATGGGGAGCATCTCCTTGATGTCTCATGGGACCAGTCCGAGAGAGTAGGGGTGAAGGGACCCACAGGCCAAACCCAGCCTTGCTGGAGTTCCTCCACAGCCTCCTCCTTTAGGGAGTCAAGGGGGAGAGGCTGTCTTGATGGAGGCCGTGGCTGGAATCAAGTGGTGGCCTGGCCTCCCTGGCTTTGAGTCCTCCTAATGCAGCTCACCTCTCCTTCCCAGCCAGTGGAGCACCTGTGCAGTTGAACCACAAACCCCGTTGGTTTTCCACTCCACAGAGGGAGTGGACACATTAGTGCGGGTGAGCTGGGGACAACAACAGGACATGGCCCTGTTTGATTTTCGTGTTGCGCCTGCCTCTGTCTGGAGCCCCTCTGTTCTTGTGTTTTATGAGCATATTCATGGTGCATCGTCTGTCTCCCTCCACTTGACGTTCTCTGAGAGCATGGACCCCGTCAGTCTTTTTGTCCTGTGTTCCCAGGGCCTGTCACATTGCAGGTGTGGCGATGTGTTTGTGGAGTGAGTGTCTCCCGGTGGAGTGGCAGGAGTGCGTGCGCACGTGGCCTGTGTGCTAAGCGCACACTGAACAGAGCGGGTCTGCAAGGTGATTGCCCCGCAGCCTTTTCATACACACCTGGCTGGCTGTGCTTTAGTGACTACTTAAAATCTCCAGAGGGTTGGGAGACCTAACTTTTCAGCGAAAATGAAACAAGAATGTGTGTTTCATAACTGTGTCTTAATGGAATTTCCCCTTTCCCTCTCTTCCCTTCTCCACTCAAAATGATTAAGAATGTTATACAAATGCCAAGGGAGAGAATGGTATAGAAGAGTATCCAGATGTTAAAGAAATGCCCAGTAATGAAGAGCGTCTGTTAGATTTTAATAGGGTAAGTGGACTGCCCTCTTCCTTATTAACAGAACGGCCGCCACCTCCCCTGTCTCTCGCGAGAAACTTGGGAGTTCTGGGATGCACCTCCCCATCCTGGGTGCTGGCCTCCTGCTCTCTGACCCTTCCGTTGGCCCCTGGCCTGCCTCTCCTACCACCTAGACCGTTTCTGCCAGGCTTCCTGAGGAGCCACCCCCGACCCCAATCTCTCCGGCCTCTCTTTCCCACTGCTGCTACAGGGCATTTCTAAGAGCACAGCTGACCGTGTCGCTCCCCCGGCCAGTCCTTGAAGGTGTGCCACAGAGGAGCCCTTCCAGTAAGCTTCTCCCTTCCTGTTGGGCCTCTGCGGGGCCAGGCCACACCCTGCACAGCACTCTGGTGGCCTGGCATCATCTGGCCACCTCCCTGATGGGCCCAGGTGCACATTGTGGCATCAAGGCCTATGCCTGGTCCAGTCAAGTCGCAGACCTTCCAGGTGGGCAGACGGTGAATGGCCTTAGGAAAGCTGCTTGCCTCCCAGTGTTGATCTTCAGCGATGGCCAAGCCCTGTAAGAATCTTCTCCCAGGGGCCCTGTGGTATTGGTGCCTATGGACCTGTCAGACTTGGCCTGTCAAGGCTGACATGTGCAGCCTCCCCATGGGTTTGCTTCGGTGAATGGCTCCCCACCAGCCTCGATCCCCAGAACCAGTCAAGAGTGGCTGCTCACCATGTTCCTCTCACCTCCATCTACAGTCTGCCTGCTGGCTATGCCCACCTTGCCTCCCAGCCACTTGACCCTCTCACTCTACCCGTCTGGTGCAGACCACTGCTCCCTGTCCCCGCCAGCCAGCAGTGCAGAGCAGAGTGACATCACAGTGCTCCATGCACTAGGCTCTGCTGGCATGCCCGTTTTGCAGAATGGAAAACTGAGGTGTCTGAATGCTGCATATCTAGGGTCACAGAACCACTGATCAAATACAGACCTGGGCCTGGAGAACCACGTTAATCCACTGCTCTAGGGCAGAATCCATTCTTGCTGTGCGCCTGTGAGGCCCTGTGTGTTTCTCCCTTGTGACCTCATGTCCCTGCACTCTCTCCTCAACCTCTGGCTTTCTGTGCACCTGCCTCCAGGGCTGTCAAGAGGGGCAAGATTTGGAAATGGGGTGGGGCCAGTGTTCCTTGCGACGACAGGAACGCAGTGTTGCCAGTTACCTTGGCTGCTGAGGGGCTGCTAGTTGCATCCAGTGTCCTGGGGACCAGAGGTGCTATCCATCTGGTGGGGGTACAGTCCCATGCCACATTAGTAATGATAGAACCCAGTTCAGAAGCGCCGCCTTGGGGCAGCCACGAGCAGCCACTCTGCCTGTCCCCAATAGCCGCACCTCCAGGCCGCTGCTGGCCACTGTTGCGTGCGTGCTCCTGCCCCATTGTGCTGTGCCTTTGTGCTCGGAAGCTGTGTGTGTTGATCTGCTGTAAGTCTCCATTGGAACATGAGCCCCAGGAGGCTGTGGCCATGTCCGTCCTCCATGGAATCCCATGCCCAGCACCTGTTAACCTACCACAGGCACCGGTTGTTGGGAATTGCTTTTGACCTGTTGTGACAGAGCCGCATTTGTCCTAGTGACTGACATGTGGAATTAGGAGCTGGGGTCCTTCATGGACTGGGGAGGGGAGGTGGCTCTGAAACAGGAGAGCTCTCCGTGCTCTTGTTGCTTCCCCAGCAGAACGTCAGTGATGTCTTTCCATCTGTGTGAACAGGGGTAGACGCCCTGCGGGGGCAAAGTCTCACTTTTGACCTGTTGAAAATTGTTTCTTGACTTGTAGGTGTCTTCTGTTTATGAAGCCAGATGCACAGGAGAGAGGGGCCCTGGGGCAAAGGCAAGTGGCCTCTGCAGGAGGACGTGCTCCAGCTCCAGCTCCAGTTCCGGCTCGGGAGGCTCGGGAGGCTCGGGCTCCGACGGCGGCAGCGAGTGGGTGGGCCCCAGCGAAGAGGAGCTCTTCTCCCGCACTCATCTCTAACCCTGCAGAGTAGTACAAATTATTTTTAAATGATATGTGATGGGAATTGCCTTTCTGTGAGGCCTGTTAATCTAAAGCAACAATAGGTTTCTTCTTCAATTAACTGATTCAGATCAGTAATTATCTTTCTCTTCTTGCTTATTTTAGAGTTGAGGACAGCTGTCCTGTTGAAGATTTTTTTCCAAGCTGTTAAATCCTTGGCTATTTGAAACAGATTAGCTTGTGTTGTTGAATCCGGACTGGGTGTGCATGTGCTTTCGTAGAGGTCTGCTGCTTCCGCACCGCCCCGCAGCCCTGCCCTCAGTGCAGTCTTGCCACCACACTGTGGCATTGCAGCGCCCACCCCACCCTGCTGTTCTTTGAGTGCTGGGAGATGTGTCCTGCCCTGCAGTGGATCAGGCTTGCTGAGGGCAGCCACGGTCTTCGTTCAGTGAAATCTCACGTGCGTCTGTGGTAGAACCCATGGAGGTGTGCTTTCAGACACTTACACGGTGCTGTGCTTGCTATCTTAGGACCCCCCAAAGTATCATGAAGATACTGTGGTTTGTGACTTTTCTTGCTAACTGAAGATGCCAAGGACGTGGGCATGGGTGGTAGGTGAGGTAGAGTGGGGTAATGATGCCCACCCTGGCCCGCGCTGGTGTGGTGCTGCACGCACCAAACACGGGTCAGGGCTCTTCATGGTGAGTCTTACAGCACACAGTGAGGACCCTTGGTTGCAAATTGTTATTCTCTGGAGACTACATTGAATTAGAGCCCCCCCAGAATTGAAGTTGTAAACATTTGACATGTGATAAAGGCCACCTTATCACCCCAAAGAAATCTTTGGCGGCTGCAGCTAGCTACTCTTGTGGCTGTGCTGTAATGTAGCTTATATCTCATTTTGTGTTTGAGAGAAGGTTCTGGGCGAGTTGTGTGTGTGGCGGGTTGGGTGGGTATACCTGTGAGACTGCTGTTCTGATGGTCCCTCATGTGACTTGCTTTGCAGTGACTTGGTGAGCTTGGGAGTCAGTGCACCTAGTGCAGGTCACACCTGTGCGTGCCAACACCACCTTGAGCTCTCACGAGGCCATGGCAGTTTGAAGCCAGGAGGGCAGTATCTGCAGTTTCTGCAAAGCCTGAACATTTTAGATTGTTTTTCTCTTTCAATCAGTGTGTTGTTTTAAAAAACACCGAATCTGTGAAGTCGGTTTAGCATGTCTGGAACATCGGGAATGGTGGCAGAGCCTGTGGCCGAGAGCTTTGCCACCCCCTTGAGCAGGCAGCAAGCGCATTGATCGCATCAGCGAGGAGCTCGGCTGCCTGTGCGGTACCTGGCTTGCTTCGCGCGTGCGAGTTTGTTGCCTTTCCCAGTAGCACAGAATACGTCTCGGAAGGCTGTGGAGCCTCCGTGGCTCCATGTGCCCTCGCTGTGAGAGGCCTGACGTGCTGTTTGGATGCCACCTCACTACCGTGGGGCTCATCTTCATACAGCGTGTCTTTTGACACTTTACAGTGGGTTTGTGTGTGAGTGTGTGCATGTGTGAGGTTTTATGTTGCTATTATTTATTTACAGACATCAGATAAGTTTTTATGTATTTTTCTTTCTTCTGGAGCTTCCTAAAAATTGATTAGCATCTGCACTGAAATATAATTTAACAGCACAGCAAAAAAGGATTGGAAGTTGTAAATTCCTAAAATCATGGAGGCAACGATGATCCTAGAAATCGTTGCTTACGTAGCAGAGACCAAATAAGTAGATTTCAGACACAACCTTGAGCTCAGTTGGTTTTGGACAGCTGCTGTTCTCAGGAAAGGGCTCCAGGTGGCAGAGGTGCCGACCTTCCCAGGCATGAGACAGAGGAGCCCCTTCCACAGGGAATGAGGATGGATCGTACACGGGCCAAGGGATTAACAAGTTCTGCATTTATTTGTTTTCATAGTTAAGTGGCTCACAGGCTTTCGGCAACAGAGTTGAAAGTGTGGTTTTTAGTTTTGTGAATGGATGATCACAAAAAGCATTAAAAAAAAAGTTGGCAAACGCTGAAGCGCACTGTGGTATGAAGCGCATTGCATATCCGTGGCACTGAGTATCAGTTTCCATTCCTGGGCTGAGATTTTTTTTCCCGTGGTTGTATTGTTCTGATTTCACGTACACCAGAGTAACTGATTTTTTTGTTTGTTTGTTTTCTTGTGGAGTTAACACCAAATAAAAAGTTTTAAAAAATCTGTTGTTTTTATTTATCATCACAAAAGTTCCTTTGTGAAGATCCCTAGCCTCTGCCCCTGATGGTAGTAGCTTATCAGACAGTGGCTATAGACACTCTCCCCGGAGACCCTCCTGAGAGCCTCGGTGTAGCGGGCTGGGCCGACCCCTTCACAGGTGCGCCTGAGTTGGTGCAGGGTTTCACCGGGCCACACCCGGTGAACACACGCTTTCCTGCCTGTTTGCCTCGGTTCACCACATGGCTGTGTGGACTGTTGCCACCATCTTCTGCTGGGTTCTTAGACCTTGTCTGCATAGTGCCTCAGAGATACCCATGCCTGCAGGGTAGGGGCCAGTGCCATGGTCACCTATTATGTGGGCTCTGGCCTGTTCCTGTCCCTAGGAATTCTGATGTTACAGAATTGTCGAACTGGGAAGGGGCATAAAGCCATTCTTTACCTCTGTCACCTAAAGAGCGCAAGCCACTGCTGTTGGAACTGATGTTGCTGTCTGTCACCACAGTGCCACCCTGGCAGTTTGAGGCACACGCAGTGAGTGGCTCTGGCAGTGCCCAGGATCAGAGGGAAGTCCTTGCCCCCAGTTTCTCTTGCAAGTAGCTGGTCAGGTGACCTCCCAGGCTGGCGTTGTTGCCTCAGCGCCACTGCTGGCCCTGCCGCCACGGGTGTGGGGAAGTAGAGCATTTTCAGGGATAGGTGTTCCACGTTAGCAGACAAGCAGTGCCCGGTAATGCCACCGCTTGACACTTGGCAGTGCTGATGGCACTAGCTGACCTGTGCCAGGGCTCCCCAGTGCCCAGTCTTCCGAGCAGGCCAGTTCCTGTGAGGCGGGTGCCATGGCCCCCTAGATGAGGGCACCAGAGGCACCGTGATCCGCTGGGCACTGTGAGTGCAGAACCCGTTGGATACCCCCAACCCTGTCTTACCCAAACCCCATCAGTTACAAAAGGGGAGCATGCCCTCTCCCTCCACCAAGCGACCTTTTCCTGATCCCCAAGTTGGCTGTTTGTTGCCTGTTGGCAGGGGTGTCGCCCTGTCCTGACTCTCCCAGCCCAGCTCACCACTGCACACCCTCGATTGAGGAGTTCTCTCCGGGTGTAAGTGCAGGCCATGGTGGGCCTCTCGTCAGGGCTGGCCGGGGGATGAGGCTGTCCATGGACACCATGGTGCAAAGGTCAGGCTGCCTCCCTGTCAGCTGGACTGTCTGGCCTCTGTCCCCTTCGGGTTTGCTGCCCTTGGCAGGTACCCAGCCAAAGCCGACAAGCAATTTGCTACCTTAGTCCAGTAACTCAGGAAAATCACCAGTGCTTGGGCTGGCCCTCACTACCGCCCTTCACTCTGGTACGGATGATTTTGGGGACACATACCTGGAGTGTGGCTCCAGGCCCCACAGAGGCTACACACCACTGTGCTACTGGGTGCTGACCACACTCGTGCACCAACCCCATGGCTGGCTGGCCCTCGCCCTGAAGTGAAGCATGGGCAGCCTTCTGAGACGGCAGCCCAGCTTCTCTGGCAGTCCCAGCTCCTGTGGTGGCTGAGGGCAACAACAGAACCCAGGGTGCCTGTTGGGACTGAGCCAGGGGCTACGGGCCACTGTACCTGGGGTGGAAGATGGTGGAGCATCGTCTCCCACCTCACATCACCGCCCAGGACCACTCAGGTTCCCAGTAGTTGGAGAGGCCTGTTTGAGGGGACAGTGGGCCCCACCCCTAGACCCTGTTAGAGGAGGCCATCATGAAAGCATGTTGGTCCTCAGTAACTAAGGTGGGAGCCAGGGGTCATGTGTGTGCAGGGGGCTCTTCTTCCCTTCTGTTGCCACCTGAGAAGGTGCATTGCTGCCTCCCCCACCCCAGCAGACCTGGGTGCCTGAGTCCTGGGGCAGGATGAGTGCCCCCTCTGGGAGCTCCAGGGCTCTCCAGCCTGTCCTGCTGTGTCCTAGCTGCATGCCCACCATCTGTGGGTCCTCCCCCGCAAACCTGGAGAGCCTTTCACTGTGGCTCACAGTCCCAAGGGGCTGGCTGGGAGCACTCACCAGTGGTGGAGAGGTGGGGGCTGCCATCGACCCATCAAAGTTATAGGTAAAGCCACACAGTGACCTCCACACCCAAGAGCCAGCATCCCAGCCATGCTCAGGGGATTGAGTCAACTGCAGAGCTGAGGTCTGGGGACCCTGTGAGGGCTCACGGAACCCTGCCTTGTGCCTGCCTGGACACAGACCTGTCTTCTGTGGGGCCACAGCTGGGTACCTGAGAAAGCACAAAACGCCCTGTGTTGGCCAGCTTTGTGGGCAAAGCCAGGAGCTTCCTCCCCTCACTGAAGAAGAGGTAGTCCTGAGAGGACGTGGGCCCTTTGCCAAACCCCAAACTCAAGTCCATCCCCGGCCCAGTGGGGCCTTGGACTGGGCCTCACACTTCTCTGGGCTCAGCTCCTATACAGTGAGTTGGCTGGACACTTGTGTCGGGGACCTGAGCACCATCAGTGGCTTTTATCAGGATCCAGTTCCCTGTGGTCACAAGTCACACAACCATGTCTTCCCACAAACCACAAGCTGCAGACCCATGATAACAGGAGCTTCCCTGGGGCTGTCCACATGCTCTGTCCCCAGGCCTCTGCAGCCATGCTGACCACAGAAGCAGGAATTGCTCAGAAAGGCCAGGGACCCTGCCTGGTGACAGAGTCATTTGTGGCAGACCCTGGGTCTTGGCAGCAGTGCTGCACAGTGACAGGCTGGCCCAGCCCTCGCACCTGCGCTGGTCTCCATGCCTGAGCTGATCTCAGTGCCTTATGCCTGTGGCTTAACCTTGTCCTGCTGGAGCCCTGCTGCCACCATGAAACCTGCCCACCGGGAGCAGCTGTCTGTGGAACTCTCAAGGGCTCCCCATGTTCCTACTCCTCTGCTTCCCCAACCCCATTCACCTTCCACCTCCCCTTCCCAGGCTGTGGAGGACCTGAAGGAACCCGGGCCCTGGGAGGCTCCTCCTGCAGAACATGGCTGTGCTTGCAAATGGCTCCCACTTCTTGCCAAGCCTGGGTGGCATCCCATGCGAAAGGATGTTGGGCTGCCTGGTCAGGGCTAGTGGGCAGCAACCCAGGTTTTCTACTGGTCTTTGCCTTGACTTTTCAGAGTCATCGCAGTGGGAATGGGAACAGCAGCTTGGAGTTGTTTTGGGGGCCAAGGTGTCTTCATTGTGGCAGTAAGCTGTTAATGAGGAAAGAGATGTCTCTGGGCCTTGGTCTCCCCATCTGACATTTGGACCACTTCCTGTTCAAGGAGAAGCTCTCTCCCGTGAGGAAGAATTGCAACCTCTAGGTGTCCAGTCTGTCTGGCCCAGCATTTGTGGAGAGACTGATGAGGTACCCAAGGCTGCTGGCACTCCTCCCATCAAGGAGAAGTCCTCAGATCCAAGAGTGTACCGTGGGGTATGCGGCTAATGTTGGCCTCCTGTCAGGAGGCAGAGGCTGTTATGGCTGCATTTGAAGAATGGACGAACACAGTGGCAAGGCCAGAGAGGTGAGGTTAGTTCTTGGCTAGGAGGGCTGGTGCTCTGGGCCCAGGAGCAGGGTAGCAGGCAGGTGGCCAGCAGCCATGACGACTCCCTAGTTAAAGCGCATGGTAGACGGTTAATGTGAACGGGGGTCTGAGGTGGCTGTAAAAATAAGAAAAGAGTGAGGCCAGGCATGGTGTGGATGCCTATAATCCCAGCATTTGGGAGGCTAAGGCAGGAGAGCAAGTTGAAGGCCAGCATCAACAACTTAGCAAGGCCCTGTCTCAAAATAAAATAAAAAGGGCTGGGAACGCAGCTCAGTGGAAGAGCACTTGCCTACTATGTGTGAGGCTTGGGTTCAGTCCCCAGGACTGCAAAATTAAAGAAAAAGTACAGTGGAGTCTCCATGGCCACCCTCCATGTCTAAGCTCTCAGAGGTCACAAATAGGATCTAGAAATGTTCCTTAATCCAACAAACTTGTGTCGAGGACCTAGCGCATGCTAGGCCCTGAATCTGGACCCATAAAGCTCCCTCCACTTGGTTCTGTGGTAACAACAGCAGCGTGGTTTCTCTTTAGTCTCTCCAGCCTGCCTGAGCCACTGCTCTTAAGTTGTTGTTGTTGTTTTTAAAGAGAGAGGGAGAGAGAGAGAGAGACAGAATCAACTTTTTATTTAGTTTTTCATCTGGTTTTCATTGCTCTGACACTTAATTGTGTATGTGGTGCTGGGGTTTAAACCCAGGTCCTGGTGCATGCCAGGCAAGCATGATAACACTGAGCCACAGCTCCAGCCCCAGCTCTTAAGTTTTGGGGAGTTTGAGGAAATGAGTGAAGGGCCTCCCAGCCTGGGCAGCCCTCTTCATTCCTTGATCTCGATTTTCCTGCCTGGCAGCCCCGCAGGGACCTAGTGAAACCAGCTGGCTGGCTGCACAGAGGAAAGCATGTGTCCGCAGCTCTGCCCTGACCAGTCGGGTGGCTAAGACCATAGGGTGTCTCTGGGCAAAATGCAGGGAGGGATCTGTATGGTCAGCGCTTTTCCACACCTGAGGGGTACGCCCTTCCTGAGTTGCAAGTTGCATCAAGGGACATAGGAAGCTCCTTTTCCACCTCCTGCCACCGCAGATCAGCCATGGACACAAGTTTCTTTGTGGGCAGTGCCCAGCTCTGCAGCAAGCAACTACAGGTCAAAGAAAGCAGCAGAAGCCCTGACCAGAGCCCCCATGTAGCACAGAGGAGGCAGCTCCAATGACACAGATATAGGGCCTCCCTCCCCTCTCCAGGGTCTAGCCCACCCCATGCAGTGGGGGAGCAGGCAGGCCTCTAAGGCGCGTGAAGAGCCCAGGGCAGGGGCCTGGGCACTGGTTCCCACCTGTGAGCTCCAGCAGGTCAGTCCTGAGGATACCAAGTGGCCTCATCTGTAAAAGTGAAACTACTTCTCAAGATTAAAAGGAGTAATGTGGGGCTAGGGGTATAGCTCAGTGGGAGAGTGCATGTGTTATGACTTGGATACCAGGTGTCCCCCAAACACCCATGTGTGAACCAAACCAAGAAGGCTTAGAGGAGAAGTGATTGGGTTAGGAGATCCTTAACCCAATCAGTGGATTGATCCTCCAGTAGGGATTAACTGGGTGGTAAATGCAGGTGGGCAGGGTGTGGCTGGAGGAGTGGGTCGAGTCTGTCTCTGCTTCCTGGTGGGGTGCCTTGAGCCGCTTCCCTCTTCCACACTTCGCCTCACTTGAGCTCAGAGGAGTGGAGCTGCTGTCTGTGGACTGAGACCTCTGAAACTGTGAGCCCCCAAATAAACTTTCCTCCTCTACAGTTGTTCTTGTCGTTTTTTTTGGTTTTGTTTTTTATTTATTTCTTTTAAGAGAGGAGGACAGTGAGAGAGAGAGGCAGAGAAAATAAATTTTTATTGAGTTTTTCACATGGCTTTCGTTGCTCTGACACTTAGTTGTGTACGTGGTTGCTGGGGTTTGAACATGTGTACTTGTGCATGCAGGGCAAGCGCCGTAACCACCGAGCCACCACTTTAGCCCTTTGTCGTTTTTTTTTAAAGTTAATTTTTAAATTTTTTCATCTAGCTTTTGTTTTTTCCTTAGTTGTGTATGTGCTACTGGGGATCGAACCTGAGTCCTTGTATGTGCCAGGCAAGTGCTCTACCACTGAGCCACTGCTCCAACCCCTCTTGTCAGATCTTTTAGTCACAGCAAGGAAAAAGCTGACTAAAGAAGATGCTTGGTATGTGTGAGGCCCTGGATCCCATCCCCAGCACTGCAAAATAAATTAATTAAGGGAGCAACAAGTACCTGGCACATGTGGCTGCCCCACAGGGTGCTGATTCCCTCATTAGCCCCCTCTGAAGCCGAACAGGAAAGCCGTCTAGTAGTCCCTGGTGCGTTTCTCAGAAGCCGTCCTCGGAGTCCTAGCTGGGCTTGGCTGAGGAGAAGAGATGAGATCAGAGAGGTGGCAGGTGCCTGCTCGTGAGGGCCCAGGGCATGAGGATTTCATCCTGCAGCTGGCAGATCACAAAGTGGTGGTGACAGGTGCTCCATTTATGTTGCAGGTGAGCCATGGTCCCTGAAGCTGGGTAGGGAATTTAGACTCAGCTGTGCATAGCAGAGGCTAGGCTAGAACTTCATAGTGTTGAAGAGAGGGTTGCCAGGTATTTTCGCCTTTCCCCCTGCTCCACTAGCTCAGTATACAAGAGTGGATGGAGCCCCACACAGGATCAGGAGCTGGGTCTCTGCCCTGAGGGCCTTGTGTGGGCCATTCCTTCCTGTGACCTCAGTCCCCACCTGAAAAAAGTGGGGAACATCCATCCCACCTTCCACCCGGTGCTGAGCTTGGCCACGGGCGGGAAAGCCCTTGAAAGCCATCTGCAAGGAACTGTTAAATCATAGTGGTGTTAGATGGAACGTAGCCAGTCTTGCCGTTTCACGGCCCTCATATGAACCTAGCCCCGTGCGTGGCCTGGACTCCAGGTTTGCCCAATCTGTAAGAAGACATCTGTTAAACATAATCGAGATATTAGAAGAGGTTGAGTTATGGTTAACTTTATCAGATATGCTGATAGTATTGTGATTTTTAAAAAAAAATCTTCTGTACACTAGAAATGCATGCCAAGCTTAAGTATTTTAATGTGAATTGATATACCTGAGATGCACTCTGGAAGAGTCCAGAAGAATAAAAAATGGCAAGACTATGGGGAGATAAGCAGAGCAGAATATTGTTTGCTGTGGACATCGGTACTGGGGCTTTATTTTATTGTCCTTTCTATGCATGTATTTGACATTTTCCATAATAAAAGAAAGCCAGCCAGCCTTCTCTGATTAACACCCCAGCGTCAGTAATGCCAGGTCATCTTCTAAAAAAATAAACACCTGCAACCGCCACGACTAGAGAGGCTGAGGCAGGAAGATCACAAGTTCAAGACCAGCCTCAGCAACTTAGTGAGAACCTGTCTCAAAATAGACAGGGAATGTAGCCCTTTGGTGGAACACTTGTGCAATCCCCAGGGCCACAAAAGAAAAGAAATCCATAGGTTTCCCTTGAAGGCTTTTCCTTGTCATTGCATTGCAGAGCATTCCATGGGGCAGGCACTGTACTTCCCGTGAAGATGCCTCACTACGAAGCTAAACCACTGCCTGCTTATTGAGGGTCACCCTGCTGCAGAAGGAGCCCCGCACTGCGGCCAGCACATGAGGTCAGGCATGGGGAATGATCCCAAGTGCTCCGAAGGGCCCTGCCAGTTTCTGCTGATGGCAAAACGCAAACCTGCCCTCACTCCCTCACTTCTCAGCACCACCCACACGACCTCCCGCTGTGTTCCCACCTTGCCACCACCTGAATGTCTTTGTCACCCTACATAACAAGCAGAGAGCTTCTTCACTGAATGCAGATGCATCTTGGGCATCTTGGGATCTTGTGGAATGGCAGAGCACGGCAGTGGAGCCATCAGGACACTGACTGAGGCTGAGGCCAGGAGGGACTCAGAGGAAAAGTGCAGGACCTGTCAGATGTTTCCCAGCGGTAATCTGGTAATCCGGTAATCCTGGTGCAGCTGCTCGGGGCAGCCCTCCTTGCAGAGGTGGTGTGCAAGGCAGGGTGTTGTTATCAGATGTTGTGTGACAGTGATCCACTTTGATCTTGACAACTTTTATCCTATCCGTGTCCCCATTCATAGGTTAAAACCCTAGGTCCCAATGTTGGTGGCCCTTGGAAGCTGATAGGTCATGGGACTACTGCCATGGAAAAGGGACCCTAGAGAGCTCCCTCCAACTTTCTCCCACACAAGGACACAATGTGAGGACGCTGTGAATGAGGAAATGGACCCTCAGCAGCTACTGGATCTGCTGGCACCCTGATCTTGGACTCCCAGCCTCTGGAACCATGAGAAATAAATTTCTGTTGTTTATGAGCCAAGCAGTCAGGTGTTTCATTGACCTGGACAGATGAAGACGCCGGTCACAGGGTCTTTGCTCCTGCTGTCCCCGCTGCTGTCTTTCCTCCCCTCTCTCCTCACCAGGCTGCCCGCCCCCCAGGCCCCAGGACATGTTTTTGTGACATCATCCACAATTGCAGCACCTCTGGTTTCTGGGAATATTTGCTCAGTGTCAGTTCCTCTCGAACCTCCCTGTGCTGCTCGCTGCATGAGCGCGTTCCCCTGCACTGCCTGGCTTGCCAGCGTTTTCATTCTGATCACTAAGATGTGAGAACCTGTCATGGGCTACTTTCACATCATTCCTCAGGGTCACTCATGGCCAGCCTTCCCACACACAGCCACACACCGCTTTATGTCACTGAGGTTTCTGAAACTGCTCGTCCAGGGCCCTCCACGTGGGCCCCTCCTGCCCTCCTGTCTAGACAGTGACCTTGTACAAGGTGGTGACCCTCAAATCACAGCTGCTTCTTCTGTGGAATGGAGATGATGGCACCCGCCTTCCCTCCTGCTGCTCCTCATGCCTTGTTGGGGAGTCAGAGATGGAGATGGTGGGGGGGGGGTAGTGGAGCAATGGCCCACTAAAGACGGTGTACCTCTGTCTTCTTGAGAGCAATGGCCCAGGCTATATTATCAGAATGTGGGCCAAGTTGGTGTCCCTGGAATTCCTCTGATGTCCCCCTGTGGGGAGGGAGTACAAATCCCCATTTCTCCACAAAGATACCCACCTGTTACTGTCTGATCCCACACCAGCCTTGCCTCCCCAGCACCCACACAGTTTCCCAATTTCTCCCCTGAGCCCAGGGAGGTGGCAATGGCCATCCCCAATTTTACAGAAGTGGAAACTGAGGTTCAGCTAGGGGGAAAGTCATGAGGAGCCAATGGCAGGCAGGCAGGCATCTCCAAGCCCTGCCAGGTGCAGGGGCATAGAGGCCCTCCAGGAGACACTGCTGGGAGAAGGTGCTGGAGGCAGGGTGTGCTTTCCGGAAGCGGAGCTACCAGGCTGGGAGAGCAGATATGAGGAACCTCCAGGGCGGTCTCTTTCTGAACCAACAGCTGAGTGGCAGGAACTGGCGAGGAGAAGCCCGAGCCTGGGGGCCAGGGCTGGAGGCTGCTCAGACCTGTGCGAGCCACCTACCCTCCCCAGGCCTTCAGGGAGGGAGCCCAGGGCCTAGTGGGCCCTAAAGGAGGACAGGTATGCAGCGCTTTCTTTCCCTTTTGTACACCAAGTCCCAGCTCTGCTCAGCTCCCCAGGTGTGTCTTTTCTGGGTTTCCATCTTGGCAGGGCTGGTCCATGCTTGTCGGGTGAGGCCTGAATTTCCCAGGAGGACTGGGTCCTCTGGGGTTGGGGAACTTAGACCAGCCGTCCTCAAACGCCACAGCACCTGCTGTGGGCACAGGAGGAGGCACATGAATGGCCAGTTCTAGAGGCAAGTGACCAGGCCTTGGAGGCTAGAGTTGGGGGTGAAGCAGCAGAGGGATGTCCTGGGAGTGAAGCAGAGGCCAGAGAGCTCAGCAGGGTGCCACCTGCCTTTCAATCTGTGGTTCTAGGCAACTCTCCTGGGCCTTTGGAGTTTAAAAGCATCCTCCCACATCCTAGGAGCCGCCCCAAGCCGGGGAGCCCCTTAACTCTGGTGCCGCCACCAGCCATGAAGGGGCACAGGAGATGTGCATAGGGCTTTGGGGCCTGTTAGGAGGGAAAACCTGGGGTCTGCCAGGTGCCAGCAGCCAGGGTGGGAGTCGGAGGCAAGGAGGCCAAGGTGGATGGACTAGGACTGATCAGGTTGGGGTCCACACTCCAGGGACTGAGGCATTTAGAATTCGCCAGACTGGGTCTGAGAGGAGATGAAGGGGTCACAAGGTTAGACCGGGGCCAGGTTTGGGAATAGGCACATTCCTAGGCTGATGGCTGGATGAAATATCCTGGTGGCCTTCAGATGGTGGAAATGAAGCAGCCCATGTTGGAGGTGTATTTGTCCCTTCCACCTGGCATGTCACCCCTCCGCCAGACAAGCATGAGGTCCCTCCCTCTGGCAACCTGCCTGAGAGGAGTTCCCAGAGCTTCTGAGGAGCTCCTGGGGGCTCTGACTGCCTAGGGGATGTCATTGCTGGCAGAGGCCTTACACAGGATGGGGTTCCCAAAAGTGGACAGCAGGTGGGGCAAGGAGCTGGGCCCGTGTCCCCTGCCTGCCTCTACCAGCTTCACCCCCGCATGAGGCTCCACATGAGCCTTGAGTCCTGCAGGCTTCCATCAGGCTGTGCTGTCGCTGTGGCGGTGGTGGTAGCGGAAACTGAGCAGTGCCTCTAGAGAGGAGGCTGCTCGGAAAATTCCACTTTGGCGTGCTATGACATAGAGCCCGCCCCCGAGAGCTCTGTTTTCTTTGTACTTGGAGCCTGGAGGCCTCCAGCATCTGGTGCCTCTTTTTCTTTTATTGGTGCATTGTAGCTTTACATAATTGTTGGGTTCACTTTGCCATAATTATACAGCCATGGAATTTAGTTTACTTCATTTCAGTCCCCAGGTCCCCTCTTTCCCTCTCCTCCTCCGTTCTCCTGTTCCCCTTCTACTCCACTGGTCTACCTTTCACTCATTTACATTTTTTTAATTGGTGTTTTATATACATAAAGGTGGGATTCACTGTTAAATTTAGACAAGCAGGTCAAGTGATTTTGTCTTTCATTCGTTCCCTCCTCTCCTGTTCCCCATCCCTACCCCCATCACTCCCATCTGGTACTTCTTAAGGATCAATGACCATAGCCACAGGGGGTCTGAGTCATCCCCTGCCGAATCCGGCCATGGCCCAGGCTTTGGAAAACCCATTTCTTTCACTGTGACTTTTTCTTCTAGTCAGTCACTTGGGATGCTCTGGGAATGGTGACCTTAGGTGGTGAGCCATTGTGGCCTGAATCATGGCTCCCAAGAACCTTTGTCACCATGGAGTGCCTAGGACAGTTAGAGGTGCAGCAAAGATGGAAGGTCACCCAGACCAGCAGTCTAGAACTCTGTCCACTCCCAAGAGCAGCAAGTGCTAGGTCTTGCGGAGATGATGGCCTTTGGGCCTGGAGTTTTCCAGGCACAGGGCTCGTCCGGCTTGGCCCTGGTCTGAGTCTGTGGGTCACTCCCAGACAGCTTCTTAGCACCGATTCCTGATGAATGCAGCATGTGTGTGGTGGGGAAGTTACACCCACAGGCAGAAGATAGGCAGGTGTACCCATATAGTCCCTGTGGTGTTTGTCTTAGTCCTGTGGATGGCGTGTTTCAAATGCTTTGGGTATACTCAGTATCAGTCTTTAACTTAGATTCTTCTCTGAACTATAATACATTCTTTAAGATTTTAAAATGTCAAAATTTTTTGACATGTAGTACCTCATGGGTATGTTTGTTATGTAGATAATATACATGTATTACAGCACTGAATGTGTGTTGGGAACATGAGGTTCAGCTGGCTTGTAGAAGAATTGGTGGTAAACAACTCTAAGGGGTCCAGCAGGCTTGTAATTAGCAAATTGCCTGACAGCATGACTAAGCTATTCGGCCACTCATTTGTTACAATTGGAGAAAGGTGTTTGCATTGTACCCTATTGGCTGTTGTAATGGATAAATAGAGTAGCAGCTAGTCAGGTAAAGGGAAGCAGCCCAAGAAGCAAGCAGCCAAAGGAAAAACAGCCAAAGAAGGAGCAGCCAAAGGAGAAGCAGTAGCCAGAGAAGAGCAAGAAAGCAAGCAGCCGC